>JAREIS010001803.1:0-38209 GCA_030060385.1 Muscicapa striata striata
GCCCTGGGATTTTGGAGATAATGACAAACTGGCCAGAAGGTGAAGAGTGTGGTCTCTCTGATGAAGAGGAGCAGGACCAAGTGACCCAGGCTGAAGAAGCTCCACCATACAACCAACTGCCAGCAGATGAAATGTGCTACGCTCTTTTCACCGACGGTTCCTGTCGCATTGTGGGGATGAACCAGAAGTGGAAAGCAGCTGTATGGAGCCCCACACGACAGGTTGCACAAGCTACCGAAGGAGAAGGTGGATCAAGTCAACTTGCTGAACTCAAAGCTGTTCAGCTGGTCTTGGACATTGCTGAGAGAGAGAAGTGGCCAAAGCTCTACCTTTACACTGATTCATGGATGGTAGCCAATGCTCTGTGGGGCTGGCTGGAAAGGTGGAAAAAGGCTGACTGGCAACGTAGAGGAAAGCCAATCTGGGCTGCTGATGAGTGGAAGGATATTGCCACTCGGATAGAGAAGCTACCCGTGAAAGTCCGCCATGTGGATGCCCATGTTCCCAAGAGTCGGGCTAGTGAAGAACACCGGCACAACGAGCGGGTAGATCAGGCTGCACAGATAGAGGTGTCAAAGATAGACTTAGATTGGGAACACAAGGGAGAATTGTTCCTGGCTCGATGGGCCCATGATGCCTCAGGTCATCAGGGCAGAGACGCCATCTATAAGTGGGCACGAGACCGAGGGGTGGATCTAACCATGGACAGTATTTCCCAGGTTATCCATGACTGTGAGACGTGTGCTGCCATCAAGCAAGCCAAGCGGGTGAAGCCCCTCTGGTATGGGGGGCAATGGTCCAAATATAAGTCCGGAGAGGCCTGGCAGATTGACTACATCACACTGCCTCAGACCCGCCAAGGCAAGCGCTACGTGCTGACCATGGTGGAAGCCACCACCGGGTGGTTGGAGACGTACCCCGTGTCCCACGCTACTGCTCGGAACACCGTCCTGGGCCTGGAAAAGCAAGTCCTCTGGAGGCATGGCACCCCTGAGAGAATGGAGTTGGACAATGGGATCCATTTCAAGAATGGCCTTATCAACCCCTGGGCCAGAGAACATGGCATTGAATGGATGTATCATATCCCTTACCATGCACCAGCTGCTGGGAAAGTTGAACGGTCCAACGGCCTACTCAAGACTACCCTGAAGGCACCTGGGGTTGAACCTTCAAGAACTGGGAAACAAACTTAGCAAAGGCCACCTGGATGGTCAACACCCGAGGGTCCATCAGTCAAGCTGGTCCTGCCCAATCTGTACCTTTGCACTCAGTGGATGGAGATAAAGTCCCTGTAGTACACATGAAAGGCATTTTAGGGAAGACTGTTTGGATTAATCCCACCTTGGGCAAGGACAAACCCATCTGTGAGATTGTCTTTGCTCAAGGGCCTGGTTACACTTGGTGGGAAATGCAGAAAGATGGGGAAACCCATTGTGTACCACAGGGAAACCTAATTTCAAGTGAGAACTGTGTGTAAGGTTTCATTATGCAGATGGAAATAGATTAAGGGGTGGATAATGTGTTGGGTTGATGTGGCCAGAAATGTGTATTCTGTCACCAACTGTTGAAGCCAGGTGGGGTAGAGATTTCCTTTTCTCAGTGGCATATACCATCTGCTAATGGGCCATCTTTAAGACAAGGTGAAGCAATCATCTTTATCTTTTCCACAACCCATCCTTCCTCCAGGAACATATCATCTGCTGGCGAGCCATTAAGTCCCACTGTATGATAAAATTACATCATCCCATTGGGAGATGCTCCAGCCAGGGGAAGGAGTCAAGCCTTTCCTACTTAGATAAAAACTTAAATTTTGAACAGCAAATTATCCGTCTTTCCACTGAATTCCAGAGGAACACCAGACCTTTCCACATCATCTCTGGACCTTCAGAGGAAAACTGCAACCTTCTACAGGAGTGCTACTTCAGCTGAACCACATCTGCCAGTGCAGGAGGACTGTAGCCACCATTTAATGGGACTGCTACCAACACCCTGACTGACAGGGTGTCAGGTTGTATTCTGACTCTGTCAGGGTTGGGATTGTTCTTTGTAATACTGTATTTCTATTTTAATTTTCCTAGTAAAGATTTTTTATTCCTAATTTCCCTATCTTTGCCTGAGAGCCCCTTAAATTCAAAATTATATTAATAATTTGGAGGAGGGGGGTTTACATTCTCCATTTCAAAGAGAAGCTTCTGCCTTTATTGGCAGACACCTGTCCTTCAAACCAGGACACCAGCACAGGAAACATCCATGTGAGAGGAAAAATGTGTGCTAATGACTTTACAAATCATTGGATGGGTGAAGGGATGGGTGTTAAGGTCTGTGAAATGGGTCGTGAGATTTCTACTGACTTTGAGCAGCAGGTTTGTTACTGGGCCCAGACAGCTTGGCTCCTGAAACAGACAAGGGTCTGCACAAGGCTGAACTTCTGAGCTTTGTGGGGAAATGCCAGGTTCAGGAGGGAATATGGGGCAGGCTGGTCAGGAAGGCTGTACCTTCCTAGGACCTCAGCCAATAGGGAAAGGAGGAGGGCATCGTGTGGCCAGGAGTTTAGGATAAAAGGAGTCTGTGCACTCTGAAACCTGGAGAGAGAAAACCCCATGGGTGTGTCCACAAGGGGGCAGCAATCCTCAAGGTGGGGAGGGGTGCTGGAGTATCATGCTGTGTCTACAAAGGGTCAGAACTACTCGGTAGGAGGACTGCAGTACCGGGTTTTGAAAGGGGGCAGCTCTGCTCAGAAGGGGAGGGCTGCAGTACCATGCTGGGTTCACAAGGGGGCAGCACTGCTCAGAATTAGGGGACTGCAGTACCAGGCTGTGTCCACAAGGGGGCAGAACTGCTCAGGGAGTGGGCAGCTGCTGTACAGTCTTTTGTCCACAAGGGAGCAGCACTGCTTGGAGGGAGGCTGCAGTTCCATGCTGTGTGTACCACAGGGCAGGACTTCTCGAGGGAAGGGACTGCAGTACCATGCTGTGTCCACAAGGGCCAGCACTGCTCTGATGGGGTGGGGGCTGCAGGACAGGATTTTGTGCACAAAGAGGGCAGCACTGCTTGGAAGGCAAGGGCTGCAGTACCATGCGGTGTCCACAAGGGTTCAGCACTGCTTGGGGAAGGGGGGTGTTGCAGTAGCACACTGTTTCCACAACTGAACAGCACTGTTTGGTGGGGAGCTACAGTACCGGGTTTTGTCCACAAGGAGGCAGTACTGCTCAGGGGAGGGCGGCTGCAGTACCGGGCTGTGTCTAGAAGGGGGCAGCACTGCTCAGGGAAGGGGGGACCTGCAGTTCTGGGCTGCGTCCAGAAGAGGGGAGCACTCTTTGTGGGGAGGTGGGGGGAGGGGCTGCAGTACCATGCAGTGTCCACAAGTGGTCAGCACTGGTCCTGGTGGATGGGCTGCCGTACTGTGCTGCGTCCATAAGGGGGCAGCACTGCTCTGAGGGGGTAGGGGCTGCATTACTGGGCTGTGTCCAGAGGGGGGCAGCACTGCTCAGAAGAAGGGTGGGGGGGCTGCAGTATCCATCAGTGTCCACAAGGAAGCATCACTCCTGTGGAGGGGGCTGCAGAAATGGGTTATGTCCAAATAGGGGCAGCACTTGTCGTGGGGGAGGAGTGGCTGCAGTACCAGTTTGTGTCCACAAGGGGGCAGCACTACTGAAGGGGGTGCTGCAGTAGCATGCTGTTTTCACAAGGGAGCAGAACTGCTCAGAGTTAAGGGACAGCAGTACTGGGCTATGTCCACATGGGGGCAGCTCTACTCGGTGGGTGGAGCTGCAGTACCATGATGTGTCCTCAAGGTGGCAGCACTGCTAGGAGAAGGCAGGGGCTGCAGTACCAGGCTGTGTCCACAAGGGGGCAGAACTGCTCAGGGGGAGGCTGCAGTTCCATGGTGTGTCCACCAGTGGCAGCACATCTCGAGGGAAGGAAGTGCAGTACCATGCTGTGTCCACAAGGGGCAGCACTGCTCAAGGGGGGAGGAACTGCAATACCAGGCTGTGTCCACAGGAGGGCAGCACTGCTCTAAGAGGGGCCGGCTGCAGTACCGGGTTTTGTCCACAGGAGGGCAGCAGTGCCAAAGGTGAGGGCTGCAGTACCATGCACTGTCCACAAGGGGTCAGCACTGCCCAGAAGAGGGGGGAATTGTATTACCAGGCTGTGTCCACAAGGGGGCAGCACAGCTTGGGAGGAGAGGCTGCAGTACCAGGCTGTGTTCAGAAGGCGGCAGCATTTCTCAGGGTCTGAAAGGGCTGCAATAATGCCTTGTATCCACAGGGGGGCAGCACTCTTTGGAGGGAGGGGGGGGGAGGGGCTGCAGTATCATGCTGTGTCCACAAGGGGCAGCACTGCTTGGGGGAGGGGGTGCTGCAGTACTGGGCTGTGTCCAGAGGGGGCAGCACTGCTCAGAAGATGGGGGGCTGCAGTACCCATCAGTGTCCACAAGGAAGCAGCAGTGCTCGTCGAGAGGGCTGCAGTACCCACCTGTGCCCACAAGGGGGCAGCCCTGCTCGGAAGGGGGGGCTGCAGTACTGGCTCGTGCCCACAATGGGGCAACACTGATTTAAAGTGTGGGCTGCACTACCGGGCTGTATCCACAGGGGGCAGCACTTTAGGGGCTGGGGGGGTGGCTGCAGTACCGGGTTCTGCCCACAAGGAGTGTAAGAGTCGGGCCGAAGTTTCTCTGATCTGCCCCATGACCATCATCAGAGACTGGGACCTGAGATTGCACCACTCGCCCTGAACCGGAGCTCCGGCCTGGCCGAGGTGGATGCTTGCGGGCCAAGGACTGTTTGTAGCTGTGCTTGGTGCTTGCCATGGCACACTGCAGGGTACTGGTTATCGCACCCTGTCCCCACACCTGCGTCATGGAGCTGCCATCTCCACATACAATAGTCCATAAATCTTCCCACCTTTTGGCCAGAAGCCACTCGCTTTGGAAAAGGACTATAAAAAGTGACTTTCCTAAAGAGACTTTGAGATCTCTTTCTCCCCAACGGATTGAAGACGCGTCTGGTCAGACGACCACGAGAATGCGTCCCGTCTGTTGGTAACTACATCCCATCCTTACCCTCTCTCACTCTATCTTTCCCCTTTTACTTTGTTCCCTTTTACTTCTCTCTCTCTCTGTCTCTCTCTCTCAAAACTGAATTGTTACACATTAAACTGCATTACTGCTTTCTGCTTAACAAAACCTGAGTCTCTTGCTTTTGTCTTTTGCACCCTGGGGTCGAATGAATCATCACAACTCCCACTCGGGTTGAGCAGATTGTGATAAATGTTAGTCCAATTGGGATGATTTTAGACTCCCTTTGTGCGCATTTGTGTCCCTTTGGTGATTTCAGGCCAAACCTGGGGGATTTAGGCTGCATTTGAGGGGCTTTAGGGTGATTTTAGGCCTAACCAGGTCCTTTTAGGACTGTGTGGCCCTTTGGCCCCGATCCTTCCCCTCACAGTTCCCGCCCTTTTCTTACCCCGCCCATTTCCCCTCGGTTTCTGCCCATTTATTTGCCCCGCCCATTTATACTCACAGCACCTGTCAATCATTATCCCGTCCCCTCTCATTCGAACTGACCCCTCGTATAATATCTAAGACTAAAAGATGGCACTCCCAGGTTGAGGAGACAGTGAAGAAGATGAAATCACCAACCAGAGTTTTTTCCCCTTGTGGCCATGCTGTGAGCAGCACTCAGCCGGCATGACACCCCTAGACCAAGAGCCACCAAATGTCTCCCTGGGGACTCTCCCAAGGATGGCAGCCCTGGCTCTGCTGCACAGCAAAGCTGAACTCCTCCTCCTCCTCCGCATCGTCCATCGGGAGCAGCGGCGCTGTGCGCGACCCCTCGGGCCCCAGCCAGAGCTGATTTTCAATAAAGGCCTTGAAAAAGGAGCTGGTCTCCTGGCCCATTCACTACAGAGACCAAGAGTGGGAACAGAACCGACACCAGAACTGAGACCAGCACCGCTCCAGAACTGGAACTAAGACTGGGACAGAGACTGAGACTGAAACCAGCCCCAGAATTTGAACTGGGACCAGGACTGAGACCAGCACCGACACTGGGACGGGCACCAGGAGAGCTCCAGGACTGCTCTGGGACCGGCAATGGCACCGGGAGAACTCCAGGAATGAGACTGAGAGCAGCACCAGAACCAGCACCAAGACTGGCACCGGTACAAAAACCAAGACTGGCAGCTCTCCGACACCAGAACCGAGACTGAGATTGGCACTGGGAGCACTCTGGGAAAAACACCAACACTGGTACCAGCGCTGGAGCTGGGACCGCTCTAAAACCAAGACCAAGACCGACATAAAGTTCAAGACTGAAAACAGAACCGGCACCAGCACCGAGACTGGCACTGCTATCAGACCCAGACTGAGACCAGCACTGTGGAAGCTGAGACAGAGAGTGCTGTGGATTTAATTGGCATTTGTAGTTTGATAACCAGGACGCCTTGGCAAGAACAAACAGAGCTTTGGTGATCACAAGATTGGATCAAGACTGGAAACAGGAAAGATTGAACTAAATAAGGAGAAATGTAAAGTTTGTCTGGGTGATGTTTAACCAATGAATGTAGTCAAAAAGCACTGCCTTCCTAAAGATGGTGTATAAGCAAATGTAGCTCACAATAAATTTGGATTCTGATCATGAGTCAGTAGTCCCTGTCTCTCTCTCAATTATCAATAAAATGCCCTGGGACGGGTACCAAGACCGGCATCGGAACCAGGACCAAGATGAAGACTGGGACCAGAACCAACACCGGAACTGAGACTGGCACCTCTTCAAGACGGGCACTGGGACTCGGACTGAGAGCAAAACCATCCCCAGAACTGGCACTGGGACCAAGTCTGAGACGATGATGGACACTGGGACCAGCCCGGCCCTGCGAGTGCTCCAAGACTGCCTTGGGAGCGGGACCAGCACCGGCACTGGGTGAACTCTGGGACTGAGATTTGGAGCAGCACCAGCACCACAAGCGAGACTGGAACCTCTGCAGGACGGGGTCCAAAACCGAGATTGACATGGGAAGCACACCAGGATCAACACTGGCAGCAGAACCAGTACTTGGACCAGAGACCAAGACAAAAATTGAGACCAAGATCGACACTGGAACCTGCACTGGCACTGAGACTGGTGCCACCATGAAACCGAGAATGAGACAGATATCAAAACCACTCAGGAATCGAGATTCCAATCGGGACTGGAATCAGCATCAGAAGGCTCCAGGACTGCTCCAAACTGAGACCGAGACTGGGAACAGGATGGAGACCGGCACAGGGAGCCCTTTCGGACCTCCACATTCACTGTGGGGAGTTTTGGCTGTGCCCCCACACAGGACTGGGCAGGATTGGGAGGGACATCTGGGTAGGGCAGGACCACCTCACATTGCATCGTTCTGGTGCAGCCATCCCGGACCATTTGATCTCAGTTTGTACAATCCCAGTTTGTGTGATCACAGTTTGTACAATCCCAGTCATGTGGTCCCAGTTTGTACAATCCCAGCCTGCATGGCCCTGATCCATCTGGTCCCAGTCTGTGCAGCCCCAGTCTGGAGGATCCCAGCCCATGTGATCCCAGCCCCCATGATCCCAGTCTGCATGGTCCTGCATGGCTCATACTGCCAGGCTCTGGAATTCCAGTTCCCAGCCAGGAAAAGATGTTCCTGCCCTTGAAGGCAAAGCTCTTCACAAGAGGCCAAAAGCCAAGTGCAGCAAGATCTTACAAGGACATTTCACTGCCAGCCTTTAGAACTTCACCCATGGCTGTTGCAGCTCCTGCACTGGGAATTGAATCAGGGCAGGGTCTATGGTGGGAGCTGCCCTGGGTCAAGGGAGACCCTGAGAGAGAAACAGAGCAGGCAGAGAGAGGCAGGAGAGAAAGGAGGACACAAACACAATCAGCTGAGAAGGTGCCACTGCAAACAGAACTGGAATGGACTGAAAGAGAACGGGACAGAAATCAGGAATTGTCAAAGTTTTATTTACTATCAAATCCATCCCACCCAGCCAGCCCCACAAAATCCCAATCCCACCGCTCCAAATTTGAATCCCACTTCTCCCAATCTCCTTCCAACCCCTTCTCACCCTGGCGGCTCTGGAATCCAGGAAGGTTCGTGTGGGATTGAGTTGTTTTGAAGAGGGAACAAGGCACTTTGAAGGTGGATTGAGACCTTTTGAGTCAAAATTGAGGTGTTTTCAGTGGGATTTAATGGTTTTGAGGTGACAGATTGATCCCTCTTGGTTTTTGGAGCACAAAGAGATGAAGGAGAGACAAAAATTAAGACCAAAACAAAAGGATAACCCGCCAGGTGTGTTCCCAACATGGCTCCCAGGGAATGGGGGTCACCAGGGCTCTGCCCAACGTGGCTCCTGCAGTGGGGGATGGAGTTGGAGCAGCGCACGAAGCTCTTCCCTCACTCGGGGCACTCACAGGGCTTCCCTTACCGGTGCCTCCGTTGGTGTTGGGTCAAGGTTGAGCTGTGGGAGAAGCTCTTCCCACACTCCTCACACTCGTAGGGCCTCTCCCCGGTGTGGATGCGCCGGTGGGTGATGAGGTGGGAGTTTTTCCTGAAGCCCTTCCCGCACTCAGAACACTCGTAGGGCCTCTCCTCCGTGTGTGTCTGGTAGTGCTTGAGGAGTTCAGACTTGGTGGGAAACCTCTTCCCACACTTAGAACACTCGTACGGCCTCTCCCCAGTGTGGATCCTTTGGTGAACGATTAGGCTGGAACGCTGCCTGAAGCCCTTCCCACACTCCTCACACTTGTAGGGCCTCTCCCCAGTGTGGATCCTCTGGTGATAGATAAGGTTGCAGCTGTGCCTGAAGCTCATCCCACACTCCTCACACTCGTGGGGCTTTTCCCCGGTGTGGATGCGCCGGTGGGAGATGAGGGTGGAGTTTTGCCTGAAGCCCTTCCTGCAGTCGGGGCAGCGGAAGGGCTTCTCGTCTGTGTGCGTGCGCTGGTGCAGGAGGAGATTGCCTCTGGTCTGAAACCTCTTCCCACACTCCCCACACTCGTAGGGCCTCTCCCCATTGTGGATCCTCTGGTGGCAGATCAGGAGGGACCTCCATCTGAAGCTCTTCCCACACTCCGAGCACTTGTGGGGCTTCTCCCCCTCACGAAGCTGCTCATGCACCACCAGGTCCGAGCTCTGGCTCCATCTCCGGCCGCCTGCCCGGCCCAGGCTGGGTCTTTCCTCCTCAGATCCCCGTGATCTGCGTTTGCAGCCCCTCCTGGTGCGGGATCTGCGCGGCTTTTCCTCCCCGTTGGATTCCTGCGCCGTGGAGCCGCTGCAAACGGCCTCTTCCACGAGGTTCTGCCGCGGGGATTTGTCCTCCCTGGTCTCCGTGCTCAGCTCCTTGTCTGGGCGAGGAAGGACAAGGAGAGGATGGGATTTGCCTCCGTGCCAGAGGGAAGGGGAAGGAGATCCCCCCAGCGCGTCCCCGGCAGGACGGCGTCGGCAGCGGGGCTCTCCTGCAGCTGGGGCCGTGCTGGGCTGGGAGATGGAGCAGGACAGAGGGGGAAAGGGGCACTGACTTCCTCCTCACCTGCCTGGGGCTCCTGGGCCATCTTCCTCTTCCTCGCAGCCTCCTCCTCCTCCATCGAGCCAAGGGTTGGGAATGGGAAATCCTGGTTTGGGGAAAAACAAGGGATGAGGGCGTTGTGTTTGGGGTTCCTCCTGTCCAAGTCCATCTCTAGAAGTCCTCGGGCATCTGGGGTCCATCAAAACCTCCCAAACACCAACATTCAGCCCTCAAAATGCCTCCCAGGAGTTCCTGGGAATGGTCCCTCCCCTTTGATGTTCAGGGGTTCCCCCTGTCCCAGCTGCTGGGGGTCACGCTTGTATTGGGGGTCCCCCATCTACTCGGTGCCTGCACTCCCCAGGCTGCTGGGAGTCCCAGGAACCCGAAAAGCTCCCCCCTCTTCCCTCTCCCCATTTAGGGATGCTGGGGGATTTTGGGGTCCATTCTACTCTTATTCTCTGCTTTGGGGTGCAGGGGGTCCAAGGAGTCCCCCCTGCCCCTCTCCAGGCTGTTGAGGGTCCCGCCAATGGCGGCGCTCCCCCCTCTCTGGCCTCCCCACTTTGGGGTCCTGGGGGACACAGGGCTCTGCTCCTCCAGGCTGCCTCTGCCGGCAGCCGCCACCGGGACCCCCCAGTGTCCCCCCAAGGGGCATTTTCTGCTCAGCTTTGCAGTTCTGCATTCTCCAAACATCTCTTGAAAAAAAACCCAACCCAGGGACCCCCTGGGATATCTGGGCCGAGCTCCCCCTATCCAATCATTTGCGGGGGTGAGGGTCCCACGGATGGGGGACCTGTGAATTCAGGGAGCGCTCGACCTCGTTCCTCCTTCTCCTTCTCTTGATCCCCCTTTTTCTTGCCTCCTCCTCCCTGTCTCCCCATCCCTCCCCTACTTCCATCCCTTCTCACTCTCCTCCTTCATCCCTCCTCTCCCATCCCTCCTCCTCCCCCAGCAGCAGCGACACCCTCGGTGCCCGTTCCCGAAGCCCTCGCAGCCCGCGGGAGGAGCGGGGATGGAGCCGGGACAGGTCGGGATGGGCAGCGCGGGGCTCTCGGCTGCTCCCACCCGCTGGGGCTGGGGGAACCCGGCCTGGGGAAAAGGAGAGGGAAACTGGGAAAACTGGGGGGCTGCAGATCCAAACTGGGGCTTGCTGGGAACCCTGGGGGGCGACTTCCAGCCCTTGGGGCTCCTCTTGGAACATCTCAGAACACAGCGACGGGTGGAGGATCCAGGGAGTGGCACCACTGGGAGGGACTGGGCTGTATTGGGGGAACTGGAACCTTCCGGGGGACACTGGGAATGACTGGGAGCATGTTCAGGGAAACTTGGATATACCGGGAGTGCCTATGACCCTACTGGAGTTACTGGAACCACACCAGGAAAAATCAGAAACGTGCTGGGGAGAACTGGGACATCGCTGAGGGAAACTGGGAGTCAGTGGGATCTACTACTCTGTACTGGGAGAACTGGGCATGACTGGGACCATGCTGGAAGAGACTGAGACTGTGCTGCGGCAGCTGGGGGAATCTGGGATCCCACTGGGAAGAACAGTACGCAACTGGAACCATGCTTAAAAATACTGGGATCACACTGGATTATACTGGCAGCAACTGGCACTCCACTGAAGGTGACTGGGAGAGGCTCTGAGCAACTGGAATCAGTCTGGAAGCAGCTGAGGACAACTGGGAGTGATTGGGAAGATGCTGGTGGCAACTGGGATGCACTGGGAGAGACTGAAACCACAGTGAGGGGAAATGGGAGCAACTGGAAGCACATTGGATGATAATGGGAGCAGCTGTGCCCATGTCAGAGTCATACTGGAATCCTACTGGAACTAGCTGGGATTGTACTGGGAGTGACCGAATTAGTACTGGGAATATCTGAGAGTGACTGGGATCATACAGCAATCAGACTGGGAATGATGGAGAAGGGCTGGCCACAACTGCAACCATAGTGGGAGTGACTGGGAGTCACTCTGGGCATGACTGGAAGAATACTGGGAGGATCTAAGAGTGACTGGGGTCATACTGGAGATGACTGGAACCACACTGGGGGTGACTGGGAGCAATGGATCATACTGGGAGGGACTGGAACCATACTGGGAATGACTACGGGTCCTACTGGAATCATCCTTGGAGCCATTGGAATTACAGTGTGTGGGAATGGAACCTGCCTGGGGGATACTGGAAGCTACTGGGCCCATGTTGGGAGGAAAATGTGGACACATTGGGAGCAAGTGGGATCAACTGGAAGGTACTGGAACCATGCTGAGGGGACTGAGGCCAGAACAGGGACCATACTGGGAGCAACTGAGAGTATGGGACACTGACAGAAACTGGGATCAGGCTGGAGACAACCTCGGAGTAACTGGGAAAGACTGGGATCATTCTAAGGTAACTGGAACCTTACTGGGGCAACTGGGATATAACGAGAGTGTCTGTAACCATACTGGGGGGACTGGAACCACACTGGGGGAAACTGGGAGATACTGGGACAATGCTGACAGAGACCGGGGCTGTTCTAGGGATCATCCTGGGAGCAACTGGGAACAACTGGAACGATGCTGGCAGCAACTGGGATCATCCTGGGATCACAGTGAGAGCAGCTGGGTCCATGCTGGGTGAGACTGGGATCACACTGAGGGTGACTGGAATCATACTGGGATTGGACTGGGAGTGGCTGTGAACAACTGGAATCATGCTGAAAGCAATTGGGAAGAAGTGAGAGTGACTGGCAGCATGGTGGGGGTGACTGGGATATACTGGGAGAGACAGGGAGTCACAGGGATTATACTGGAGGCTACTGGGGTCATGCTGGCATTGACAGGGAGAAACTGGCATCACACTGGGGGCCACTTCCCTCATACTGGGAGAGACTGCAACTGTACTGGGGGCAACTGGGAGAACGGGGAACACACTGGATGAAAATGGGAAGAAATGGGAAAGTGTTGGGGGCAAGCTACATCATAATAGGGAATGACTGGGAGTGACTGGGCTCAGCTGTGGAGTTCTGCATTCTCCAAACATTCCCCTCCCAACCCAAAAAACCCCAAAACAATGCTGAGAGGCACTGGGTCTATTCCAGGGGCAACTGGAATAAAACTGGGGGCAAGTGAACCATGCTGAGGTAACTGGGAGTGCCTGGGAATGACTATGAGATTGTTCAGGGCAACTGGGATATTCTGGGAGTGTCTGAAACCACAGGGGTGGTGACTGGGACCTAACATGGAGAGACTGGGAAAGGGCTAGGGGGAAAACTGGGACCATCCTTGGGCAACTGGGGGCAAGTGTGAGTGACTGGAGCCCTGCTGGCAGAGACTGGCATCATACTGGACTCATACTGGGATAGTACTGGGAGTGACTGGGACTGTGCTAGGGACAGCTGGGAGAACTGGGAACACACAGGAGCAATGTGATCTTGTAAAAGGTATCCATTTAAAATTTTTTCTGTAATTTTAATGAAGGGTTTTTGTTTGCCTTCGCCCTAAAAGACTTTTAATTTTCTATCCAGGCATTGCTGCACCAGGTGGGGTCGGATGAACTCAACACATCACCACACTGGGAGCAGCTGGAATGCTCAAGGGCCACCAGCGGCCATTAACAGAACATCAGTGGCCACCCAGGAACAGCTACCCCAGACTCTGCCTCTGGCATAGCTGCAGACAACTGCTCTGAAAAGACTGATAAAATCAGGGAATGAAGAACTAATTAACATCAGAAGGGAAGAAATCTGCATCTAAAAGGAGACCAAATACTAGGATTGTAATGTTTGCAACTTGAGACCAACGCAACTCATTTCTATGAGTACTGACTGGATAAAAGATCTGAAAAATCTCCTAAAAATGGAGTGACATGGAATGATTCTCTCTGCACACACGGGTTACGTGTGGATGAGATGATTTCTGAGGTAAATCCTAGCCACACCATCCTGCCCAGATAATAAAGTTATGCCTTGACTCTCAAAATTTAAAATTGTTGTTGGAGGTTTTTGCTTTTTTCTCTCAGTTTCGATGACCTACAGAGGAACTTGCAGAAACTGGGACCCTGCTGGGCAAATTCCATCATAACAGAGAATTCCATGGAGCAACTGGGCTCATGCTGGGAGCAGCCACTGCCGGCACCAGGACCCCGAACCCCTTTCCCGGCCGTGCCGCCCTGCTTCTGCTGCCGCTCCGCCTCTTCCTCCCTCCCTCCTCCTCCTCCCCCATTGGGAACCCCGACCCGGCAGGGGATGGGTCAAGGGAAGGGCGGGAACTGTGAGGGGAAAGGGGCGGGGTCAAAGGCGGGGAACTGTGAGGGGGGGCCAAAGCACTGTGCAATCCTAAATGGATCCGGTTTGGCCTAAAATCACCAATAAAGGGCCTCAAATGCAGCCTCAATCCACCAGGTTTGGCCTAAAATCAGCCAAATGGGCCTCAAATCTACACAGAGGGGTCTAAAATCATCTAAATGGGCCTAACATTGTCCACAGGGGCTTAAAATTCACACTAAAATTGATCTGGTTAACTGAAATACAGACAAAGGCCCATAAAGCCACCCTGTATCCTTACATGGTTTGGCCTAAAATCACCCAAATGGAGTTAAAATCTATCCAAGGGGTCTCAGATTTCCCAAACTGATTAAAAACCCACACAACTGGCCCAAAATCACCCTTCAATCTTCCCAATGGCCGGAAAATCAGCCCTGAAAGTACCCGATTTTTCCTGAAAGCACCCAAATGGACCTAAACACACCCAAACTGGCCTGAAACCCCCCAAGGGAGCCAAAATCACCCTAAAATCAGAGCCCTGGGTCTCACAGGCTTCATGCCAGCTGTTCACTGCCATATTTTGGCACCCCCAAAATTCCCGTATTTGGACCCTGAATTCCCAAATGTTCCCTAAGGAGATGCCAAAAATTTCCTCTAGAGGACCCAAACTTCCCATGTTTGAACCCGTGTTTTTCTATACGGATCCCCAATATCCCAAAAATTCCCTATATGATACTCCAAAATTCCATTTGAGGATACCAACTTTGCAAAAATTCACAATAAAAAACTAAAAATTCACATGTTTGGACATAAAATTAAAAACAAATACCTGGTGGAGACCCCATAATGCTCAAAATTTCTCAACATGTGCCCCAAAATACCTCAAAATTCCCTTCAAACACTAAGAAATTTTACAACAATCAGAATTAAGACAGGAAAATTTGATTGTAGGATTAATTCGGGATTTTGCCCAAGTACAAAACACTACATCTATCACAGCATATCTATCACTACCAAAGGCAGCAGGGGAACCCATACCTTGGGGAATGATTCCAGTAACAACGATGCCAGCATCATTAAAGAACGTGACTTGGAATTGTAAGGTAGAATTGATAACATATGATGGTTATATAGATGTTTGTGTACTAAAGGCAGCTAAGGAGGATTGTGAGCAGATGCCTGGGTATTACGGCTGGATAGGAGATCCCAGATGGACGGGAGGGAAGTGTATGATATCAGACAGCGTAATGGCATCCTGTAGTAAAATAAAGGTTAAGGCAAAACAACACAAACGAGAAGAAGTTTGTCAAAATATTACTAGTGCCACCACTATGAAGGAATGGCAAGCCATCTGGGGACCCAGTTTATTGGAAACCTATAGTTACATTGATGAAGTACAATGGTGTATACAGTGGAAAGGAGTAAGAAATCAGACATACCCAGAACCATCCAGAAATAACCATAAGTGGAGGATAGAAGTAAAATCTTTAGAAGAATGGAATTGTACTCAAGTCTATACGTGTGATACTCCAGAAGAATTGATTGGGTTATTACCAGTGAGAGTATTGTTGCGTTTAGGTTGCAAATGCAGGGGATATAATCATAGTATTGTAGGGAAGTTAGAAGGGAAACTTGAAATTGACAAAGCAGATTGCAAAACCATGACAGTAAAAAGCCCTGGGAACCTTGTTTGGGTTATGGGTCATGGACAATGGACCACACACATGCCAGTGGGTGGACCAGTCACACAAATTACCTTAGGAATTCCCACTCTTTGTCCCTTTTGGAAGCAGTCTAAATTGACTAAAAAGGAAATGCAGCCACGGGTTAAGAGAGAGGCAAATGAAATAGCAACTGAACTGGGAATAGATGACAATGATGAGTGGCATGAACCTTCCTCGGGAGTGAAATTCGGATGGATTCTAGAATCCCTGTTTGCACCCATTTCTACTTACCGTAATAGGGAAATGCTATATAAATTGTTAGGACAAACTGAAAGACTAGCGGCGGTTACTAAGAAGGGCTTTAAAGATTTGAACTTACAGTTACAAGCAACTACTAGAATGACGGTACAGAACAGGATGGCGTTAGATATGTTGTTGTTAAAGGAACATGGGGTGTGTGGATACCTGCAAAGCAAAGTTGACCACTGTTGTGTACATATCCCAAATGTCACTGAAGAAGTAGAAAAGGACATAAGTCAATTGGAACAAATTGAAACAAAAGTGCATGAAGTCCAGGAAGAAGCTGAACATAATTGAGTAGGAGCAATATTTAGCTCCCTAGGAATCCAGGTCTCTGGTTGGATATCATCAATTGTACAATATGTAATAATGATTGTGTTGATTATTGTAGTCTGCATGATTATGTATAGATGTCTTTTAGGAATGATTGCTCGAGAAGGAACTCACACTCGACGAGTGATGAGAGCCCTGACACGGAAAGAAGTAATCTCATCAGCTTCTCGAGAAAGTCCACCAACCTACCTAGAAACCATCACTCAATGAACTGAGTTGAGCATCCTTGCAGAAGATCTGAAGAATGCTCAAAAGGGGGGGAGTTGATACCGGACCTGTAAAATTACTATGAAATGTATTAGAATTATAAGTAGTAGTAGTTATGCTAAGGCTTAGAAAGCAGCAGTTCACAAGCAGGCCCTGGGAAACAGGCCTGGGAATATACTAAGAACTACAAACTAATAATTAAAGGATCTAGTAGAGCATACAGAACATGATGAAATAATAAATGATAAAGGTTAATGTATAATCAATGATAAAGGGTTCTGGTGGTGGGAAGACAAGCAAGGGGGATTAAGGGGGGGTGGCCTATAGTTTTGAGTAGACAAGCATGTAGAATTTATGACTTTTAGGAATAATATCTACAAGATTTATGTATCTGTATTGTCTTAAAGGATGTGTGTTTCTTCACGTAGACAACTTTGTAAAAAGGTATAAAAACCTGACGAAAATGGGAACTGGAGAGATCTGACTTTGGACGCTAGTCCGCAGGTCTCCGGGCCCTTTGAATAAAGCACCGCATAAACTAACTCTGTTAGTTTGTGTTTTGTTTGGGGTATCGGGCAACAAGCAGGGATGGCACAAAGCCTTTTCTACCTGCACCCTCACCTGGTTGTGGTCTCCCTATTCCTCAGCACTGGCACATTCTCCTACCTGAAGCCCCTCTCCATCTCTTCTCCATCCCTGGATCTGGCCCTGTCAGTTCTGTACTCGGTGGTTCTTCCAGCCCTGAACCCCCTCATCTACAGCCTGAGGAACAAGGAGCTCAAGGATGTCCTGAGGAAAATGATGACCGGATCTTTTCAGAAGCAATAAACTCTCTCTTTTTTGCTCCAGAACCATTAGAATGTAACTCTTTTCAATTTGGGCCTTTTTTTTTCAAGTTGCCCATTTTTTTTACTGGAATCTTTTCTTCTTCTTTTTCTAGTGTTAAAATGTTTTTTATAATATACTGTGGTACTGCTCTTAGCATTTCTACATGAACCTCTACCTTTCCTCTGAAATTTAGTGACTTTTAGGAGGCTTGTTCCCTGTGCATTTGAATAAAAACAAGTGCATGCCCTGACTTGCATGTCCAAGTTTTTTCTCAGTCATTGTCTCTGCAGGGGCACTGCTTGTGGGCAGAGGTGGAGGGAAGAGACTCCCAGCACAGCAGCACAGCCAGGGACAATGGCCCTGGCTCTCCCCACATCTGCTCTTCCCAACTCCACCCTATCCTTGCCAGCCCATCTGTAAGGCCGCAGTGCTCTGGCAGATTGGTCACTGTCCTGCTGCGTGTCCATGCTGTGAGCACAGGCAGGGACAGGCCATGGGCACTGCTGGGACACACCTGGGCTCCAGCACAGCAGCTCGACCAGCAAAGGGACTCTGGGGAGCAGGGCAGGGGCTGCAGCAATGGCTGCTCAGGCCTGCACAGACATGTTCCCCTGGCACAGGCTCTGTGGGCAGCTGGCATGTGCCAGGAGCAGAACAGGAGCCCGTGGGGGTGCAGAGGAGCCCTGGCGAGAGGTTGCCCTGTCCCTGGGCCAGCAGCAGCTCCCTGAGGAGCCCCAGGGCCAACTCTCTGCAGCTGTGCTGGGCAGCAGGGCTGGCCCTGGGGCTGCAGGAGCTGCCCGAGCTGAGAATCTGCTGAGCATTCCAGACACAGAGTGGCTGTCCCTGACCTGCAGTGCCTCCAGTTCAGCCTGCAGGAGGTGACCCTGGCTTGTCACTCTGCCCCAGCCTCCCCTAGCAGTTTCCCCAGAGAAGTTCAATGCTCTTCATGCCCAGCAGGGCCCTCTGTCCCATGGTATCTTCCCAGTCCACATAGAGCCACAGCCTCCACCAAGGATGTTCCCCAAATCAAATCCCAAAGCCTGCCATAGGGACAAGGGGCCAGGGCTCTGTCACCAGGACACCAAGGACATGGATTATCCAGGTCACTGGGGCCTGGTTTGGGTTCCCCAGGGCAGGAAAGATGTCTGGCATCTTTGTGAAGCAAAAATCAAAGGACAAGAGCTTAGCCAAGGAATAGAAATTATACATATAATGATAAGGGTAGAAGCAATGTCGAAAGTTAATTATTAGTAGCAGAACCAGAAGAGTTAAGATGATAAATCACTTGCATGGCTTTGTTGTGTCAGGATGGGTGGTTGGAATATTGGTCAAGTGAAGAACCATAACTGCACCTGGGCCCTGAAACCAGCCAGAACCAGGTTGGGAGCTTGAACTATGGCCAATGGGTCCAAGAACCTAGCAACAAGAGAAAAGTGAAAAGTTGAAGGCGAGGAAAGCTCCCTGACTTCATCATTAGGGCACCACTGATCCATTTCAAAAACCCACTCACTCATTTGAAAGAAGGAACTGCACAAGCGTAAAAGGGCTTTGAGCTAATTGTAATATGAAGTGGGGCTAGGTGGAGTTAGGTGATGCATATGTATAGGCGTATTGGGTAACTATAGAAATGTGCAAGATTTTTGTGGATTAAAAAAGACAAGAGCCCTGTGTACTTCACATATCCCTGTGGGAGATTTCTCCCAGGTGCGCCTGCCACCGTAATAAACATGCCACTTTCTAACTTTTACTGGTTAGAGAGTTTTTGCTTCTGCATCAATTTGGTGATCACGGCAGCACTCTTCTGTTTGGGTGTGTCCACCGAGCTGTGGATTTCTCTGGTGCCACCGGGACCTTCCTCTGGAGGGACCTTTGCTCCCCAGCTGCTCATCACAGGGACAGACAAGACCTGTTGCTGAACTGCAGACAAAATGCTATGTTTAAAATTATTTGGGACGACCTGTAAGACGTACGCATGGCTAAAAGGCAGCTGATAAGTCACAGAAGATGTTCTGTGCTCAGCACAAGCCTGTGCAGTTTTGCTTGCAAGCATCAGGAGGGTGTAGTGGCCAGCGAAAAGGTTTGTTGTGTCAGGGGACCCACTAGCATTTCTGGGGGTGAACTGGAAAAATCCTTTTTTGATGCTGATATTTTTTGTTGCTGCTATTGTGATCATTGCTTATTTGACTGTGTTCTGACTGTGTGAGTGACTGTGTGTGTGATTGGTGAGAAGTACTTAGTAGGAGGCAAGTGGCTGGATGTCATGATCCGCTCAACCCGAGAGGTAGTCATGATGGTTCGTTCAACCCCAGGGTGCAAAAGACAAAAGGCAAGAGACTCAGGTTTAGTTAACCAACAATGCAGTTTATTGTGTTACAATTCAGTTTTGTGGTAGAGAGAGAGAGAGAGAGAGAGTGAGAGAAAGAGAGAGGATGGTGAGAGAAGGAGAGGATTGCGGTGGCAGAGAGAGAGAGAGGATAAAGTAAAAGGGTAGAGAGAGAGAGGATGGGATATAGCTACCAATAGAAGGGACGTCATCCTCAAGTCCGATGACAGATGTGTCTTCAGTCTGTTGGGGAGAAAGAGATCTCAAAAGTCCTTTTAGGAAAGTCACTTTTTATAGTCCTTTTCCAACGCGAGTGGCTTCTGGCCAAAAAGGTGGGAAGATTTATGGACTATTGTATGTGGAGATTGTAGCTCCATGACGCAGGTGTGGGGACAGGGTGCAATAACCAGTACCCTGCAGTGTACCATGACAAGCACCAGGCACAGCTACAGACAAACAGTCCTTGGCCCGCAAGCATCCACCTCGGCCAGGCCAGAGCTCTGGTTCAGAGTGAGTGGTGCAATCCCAGGTCCCAGTCTCTGATGATGGTCGTGAGGCAGATCAGAGAAAACTTCAGACCAAGTCTTAAACCACCCCATGACTCACAATCATCAGCAGGAACACTTCCTTTGTGGTGTCATGGCAAAGTCTTCAGGACTTGTCCGAGTTGGTAGCATATCCCGGAAAACAGAGACAGAAAGTTGGACAGAATAGGAAAGTAAGAAAAAGATAAGGTAAAGGAAAAAGGAGGGAGAAAACAAAACAAATAATCAATTTAACAATCAATTTTCAATTTCAATTTCTGATTAAAAGATAAATAAACAATTTAAATTAATGTTAAGAAATTTTCGATTTCAATTTTGATTTAATAATTTCTAGGTTAAAAATATAATAATCAGTTTGACAATCAATTTTTCAGTTTCAATTTTTGATTGCAAAAAGATAAATAAACAATTTAAATCAATGTTTATAAATTCTAAACTATTTGAATCAATATTTAAAGGAGAATGCAACATAATTAAAATAACCAATCTTAATAACTAAAAAATCAATTTTTATCAATATTCATGATGCAATACAACAAAGAAAAGCATTTTTAAATCAAGCTAGGTCGTATCTAACTAGAATCAGATATTTTGCCTTGTGTCAATAACTTTAGGGATGTCAATGGTGACCGGTTTGTGTACATCCAATGTACATGTTAGTTGTGTTAATCGTTTCATCATTCTCCAATTCAAGATGTAAAGGATTGCTGATAGAATGAAACCAACCAAAACCAAAATTAAGAGGACAATGATGGGATGACAGAATTTGTTCAGGATCCCTGTAGCAGTAGGTGACCACCTAAAGAGTGTATCCCACCACCGGTGCTCTGCAACTCTTTTTACTCTTTCCAGAACACAATGTATCTCTCCCACATTGTGATGAACAGTTATTAGGGTTTTTTTGCCCATTTTTCTTGATCTTTTCCAAAATTTCAATTAAGTCTTGGTGAAGCATCAATCGCTTTACCAGAGTAAGGTTCATCCCAACAGGAGTAGGTAAGAGATGGTGGATCAATGTGTAATTGGACTGTAGAAGCTGATGAGAGGTAACTGGGGCTATAAAAGAAAAATCATATCCCTTAATTTTAGTAAAGTTACAGACAAAGATTTGAATGATTCTTAGTACTGACTACTAAATTTTCTATGTAGAGACTATAACAAGCAGTTCTTAAGCATACACACCCATTGCCCATATACACCAATACCGTTTCAGGAAACTGATTTGGTTGGATTTCAAAGTTACAGACATTCTGTTCTGTGTCTAAGCAAATATCTTGAGCTCTGATTGCATTACTTTCACAGATAAACCCCTGTTGTTCCTGGGCAATGCAAGTTTCCAAATTAACAGTTTGCCATTTCTTGCCATTTTGACGGGCCCATTCTCTGTGCTCGAAAGGATAGAGAATGGCTCCGTCATGATTCAGTCCTAATGCAATGATAGGGAATATTGAATGTACTGAATGCATTGCGTATTATTAGTACAAAGGCCATGGCTATCTTTGTGTTAGGATCGTAGGTGAAGTTTACCAAATTCCACTAGGATTGGAAATCTCTTTCAAAGGCAGTGGCACTATCCCAGATTATTTGCCGAATTTCAGTAGGGAAAGTGTCTTCCTCACCTTCTCTTGTAATTGAGGCAGCAACTGACTGCATCCACAATTGAGCCTGGATACAACTAAGGGCCAAAGAGATGTTATCTTGTGTGGCATTGAATACATCAACAATTAATTTGTGGTCATCTGTATTTACTTTTTCCCAATATGGCAATATGTTTGATAACAACCACTGCTGGGTTCCTAGAGCTGTTAAGGATGACTGTAGTGGTTGTTGTAATTTGGTTAAATCTCCAGTTGTGGTAGCAAGCTTATTCAGTAGCACTTCTGAATCAATACTATTCAAAATTCCCAATCCTGTTCCCATAACACCGGTTATGTCTCTTGTTACTCGTTTTTTAGAAGAATTACACTTTCGCAACCAGGTTGTCCACCCTTCAAAGGAAGTTTGTAAAAAAGGTGAACAAGCTGGCTGAACTTCTGAGACATTGTTTTGCATTGACAATTTGACTTGTTTAAGAGACCATGACGGGTTAAACAATACTTGTTGTTGGCCAGTTTTCCTAATTACATATGGTCCAATTTTAAAAATTTTCGGGCTCAGCATAACCGGTGGTCGGGTGGCAGGTGTCACAACATTAACATCAAGTTCTCCCCGGTATTTTGAATTGTTTTTACCACACATGATTTTGTAGGAGAATTGTACAGCAGTTAAGTTTAACTAACAATTTTGATTTTGGATTTTACAAAACAGAACACGACTGTGGGGTCCTGTGCCATGACTGTGTACAGGTCCAATGAGGGACCCAGCAATTACTCTGCATGTTATTGTGACATCATTGCTTTGCGTTACTGTGAAGGAAGGGAAAACATTGTGTTTGTTATCCAACACTAGAGGGGTGCTTACACCACAATATGTGATTACTGCAGTCAGTGTGGGTTTTTCCATGGCGTTTATTTTGAATATGTAAGTTAGACCTTTAAAATCTGACTTATTAGCTGGGTCATTTTGCCAATTGCATGTTATGTAGATTGGTTTGGTTAGGGTAAAGTTATACCAGCAGTCAGTAGATTCGTTTCTGCAAAGCTTTGTAATTTCAGAGTTGTTGGTGCTGGGGTCCAAAGTATAATTCCCAATGTTTTTCTGGTGACAACACAATATGAAGGGAGTTTGTTTGTTACATGTCCAAGCCGCTGTCCAAGGGCAGAGTTTCCCTGTGATGTTGGAGTGCAGATTTCTGGTAACATCTGTTTCTATTAAATTTCCGGCAATCACAATGGTAGAAGCTTTCTCGTACAGGGTTTTTTCCACTTTCCTGCATCCTACCTTAATTTCATCACCTACTACAGCAGTCAATACCCTAGTCCAGTCCTTTGTGTCCCAGCCCTGTGGAAGGACAGGGAGACGTGCAGAAGATCTCGGGCTGTAACGGGCAGTTAGAAACCCATCCCCCTCTCCCTGTCTGACCTCTGCTCTGTACCTGGACCACCCACCCGGACATGAGCCGCAGGAAATGACCACAGACCACCCTAATCTATATAAACCCTTGTGACCTTTCAATAAACGCCATTTTGCTGTCCACCAAATTGGTGTCCTGGAGCTGGTGGCCCGAGTGGCCCTGAGGTTGGGCTGCCGTGCTGGGTAATTGAACCAGGTCGCCCTGCAACAAGTGGTGCCGAAACCTCGGGATATTGCCCCGGGTTCGGGATTCACCTGGACGAGACCCAGCGGCTGCACAGCTGGCCTAGTGCAGCGGGGAGACGTCCCGGACCAGCGAGGAGCATGGAAGCTGTCGCGAAGGTCGTAAGTGAGGTCCACAGTCAGTGGAATATTGATTGCAAGCTTAAAGATTTTATCCTTGCTATGCAGAGGCTGGTGAAACTGGGCGCAATAGACAGTCCGGTGGATGTTTTACATCCAGGGATATGGGATAAATGTACTCAAGTTCTGGCCGAGGAAACGATGTCCTCGGGCTCAGGAAAACATTAAAAGCGTGGGGCAGAGTAGTCCAGGCTCTGCAGAAGGCGCGACAGAGCAAGATGCCTGGAGAGCAGCGGACTTGTCTGTTAGCCGCGCCGCAGCTGGGAATCGGGCCGCGACTCAAACAGGGGAGGGATTGAACCGCCGCGGGCGCGGACACGCTGGCTCCGGGATCCCCCCGCGACCCCTGGAACCGGACTCACCGCCGCCGGAGGGGGAGAGAGCGCGCGGGGTTTTGGCAGGGGCTGACAGAGGAGGCGCGAACGCTGCTATAATATCAGAGTCCGATGCAGCCGATATTAAGGCACCCTCCATATGAATTTGAAAATGGCGCCGAGCCACGTGGTGAAGGGCAGAGCAAGGGCACAGAGGGCGGAGGCGGGGACGGCTCCGGCTCGCTGAACGGGCATGCGCGGGCGAGCGGGGAGAAGGGGGCCCCGGAGACTGAGCTTAAAACTCATCAGAGAGCTCATATTACATCAGGCCCTTACAAGGCAAGAGCCTCCCCCAGCAGGAGGCGGGGAGAGCCCAGGGGGAGGGAAAAGCCCGACCCCTGCAAGACGAGCCGGCGGCGGAAAGTTCCGAGGACGGGAGCGGGGCCGGAGCGGAGCCGCGCCCCGGCACGGAGCAGCGTCCCAAGCCCGGCGAGGCGGCGGCAGCGGCAGCGGAGGAGGAAGAAACGCGCCCTGCCTCGCCGTCGTTCTTTCTCCTCTACCCCAGCCATGGAAGCGGCACCGCAGCCGCGCCGCCCTGGCTGTGGAGACCCCTGGCACCCTGCGGCGGGGCCGCACTGCCCGTCCAGTAAAAGGAGGGGGGGGGCAGGAAGGAGATCGCAGCCAACCGTCGCTCTAGCCACAAAACACAGATGCAGGAATCTACCTTCTCCCTATCCGATTTCCTTGCCAAACCAACCCTTCCCGATCCATTTTTAAATGTGTTAAATGCTACCTTTATATCGCTAAACCAATCCAACCCGAACCTCACAGAATCATGCTGGTTATGCTATGATGCACAACCCCCTTTTTACGAAGGTGTAGCCGTCGATCTCCCATTCATCTTTTCAAAGTCAAACAATCCACGCCAATGCAGATGGGACACCCCCAGGAGTGGCATTACCCTAAGTCAGGTTACGGGCCAAGGCAAATGCTTTGGCAATGCAACCTTGGCAAAGCAGATGGGCGACGTCTGCCGAGAATTCGTCAAACTAAAAGGGGGGAAGTTCCAGTGGGTGATCCCAGCTGCATCGGGAATGTGGGTGTGTCAACAATCCGGGGTAAGCCCATGTGTATCCCTTGACAAATTCGATCATTCTAACGACTTTTGTGTCCAAGTTCTAATCGTCCCCAGAATCCTGTATCGTGAGGACGAAGAAGTGTACCACCAGTTCGAGGAACCAGACCGGCTCCAAAAACGAGCAGTGGTAACGGGCATCACCATCGCGATGCTCCTCGGTCTAGGAGCTACCGGTGCTGCCACAGGCGTCTCGGCCCTCGCAACACAACATCAAGGACTGGCCCAACTGCAGATGACAGTCGACGAGGATTTGCACAGGATCGAGAAATCCATTTCCTCCCTAGAACTATCCCTTTCCTCACTCTCAGAGGTCGTCCTCCAAAACAGGCGAGGACTGGACCTTTTGTTCATGCAGCAAGGAGGCCTGTGTGCCGCCTTGAAAGAGGAATGCTGCTTTTATGTAAACCACTCCGAAGTTGTCAAAAACTCCATGGCCGAACTAAGATACCGACTAACTCTAAGAAAAATGGCCAGGGGAAGCTCAACAGGGCTGGTTTGAGTCGTGGTTCAACCGGTCCCCATGGCTCACCACCCTAATCTCTACCCTAATAGGCCCACTCACTATAATCGTACTAATACTAATCTTCGGGCCTTGCATAATAAACAAATTAGCTCAATTCGTTAAAAAACGCCTAGAATCAGTTAACGTTATGTTCGTCGAACGCCGACAATTACTCTAAGGCGTGCATGTTATTAACACATTTATAATTTTGTACTAACTTTACTAACCCTCGAAATTTTATAATAACCGCATTTTATAATTTTATACAATTTTACTAATCATGAGGGGGGGGGAAATGTGGAAGGACAGGGAGACGTGCGGAAGATCTCGGGCTGTAACGGGCAGTTAGAAACCCATCCCCCTCTCCCTGTCTGACCTCTGCTCTGTACCTGGACCACCCACCCGGACATGAGCCGCAGGAAATGACCACAGACCACCCTAATCTATATAAACCCTTGTGACCTTTCAATAAACGCCATTTTGCTGTCCACCAAATTGGTGTCCTGGAGCTAGTGGCCCGAGTGGCCCTGAGGTTGGGCTGCCGTGCTGGGTACTTGAACCAGGTCGCCCTGCAACACAGCCCCAATCATTGCATGATATACCTCAGAGTTATGTAGTACCACATCTGTGAGGTTTGGGTGATGATCACTGGGGTAGGATCCTAGGGCACTGGTATACCTGATGGTTGCTTCAGACCACGGCCACTCAGCTGAGATTTGGCCCTGGTGTTGTGGTAGGATGCAGAGAAGAATCAGTGGTGTTATCATGATTTATCTGGTTTTCATGTTCCTCGGTGTTCTTTCTGTGAAAGTAAACACAACAGAGTCTACCGCCAAGCAGGAGGAGATTAAAATCCTGGAACTATCCAGCGGGTGTTTATTCGAAGTTCCTTTCCCAAAGCGTTGGTGGCTACCCATGCATTTTTATTCAGGGGGGTTTTCAGTACTAATGGTACTTCTCCTATGGTAGGGAGGTCCGCTAGAACAGGTTGCCCAGGATAATGTGCTGGGTCTTTGGGATCATTTGGTCCCTGTAGTGCAGGAATTAGGTTTGGGGCTTTTGGACAAAAGGCAGCTATTTTAGGACAGCCATTAGTTCCCCATCTAACATTTATACCTTTTATAGCTTTCCATAATCGCAAATCCCAGCCAGCCTCCTATGGTTTAATGAGTTGTTTTAGGAGAGCATTTGTCCTTTCTACAATTCCATTAGCTTGGGGGTAGTAAGGGGTGTAAAAAATCCATTTTATTCCCTCATCCTCTGCCCAATCCTGTACCACCTTAGCAGTGAAATGGGACCCGTTGTCTGATTGGATTTCCTGTGGTTTGGGGAAAGTTCCAAACCATTCTTGCAATGCTTTGACAGTGTTGTCTCCTGTAGCTCTTTTGAAGGCCTCGGCCTGGACTAAACCAGATATTATTTCCACTCCCACCAGCACAAAATTTTTACTGCCTGACTTTCTGAAAGGGCCAATTATAATCTACCTGCCATGCATCCCATAGGCCTTTACCCTTTCTCAAGCGCAGGGGATCATCTTCCAAAGGATGTCTTTCTAGCCATTTACGGCATTGCTCACAGGCTGATATGCATGTTTTACACATTTCCCTGGTTACAGGCCAACCACGGGCAAGGGTTTCTTTATATAAATCTTTTGCACCTGTGTGCTGTCTTTTTACATGTAGCCATTCTAGTAGGTGCTCCCAATGTACTGTAATTTGTTCTTTCTTAAGGGGACTTAATCTGGTTAATTCATCAACTTCATTGTTCCACTCTCCAGCTGGATTGTCATCTGACTGGTGAGAAGCAACCCACCCACCAGTAAAATTCCCTTGGCTAGCGATATTTAGGATTTCCTGCCACTTTTCCTTTTGCCATACTGGAATTCTGTTAACTTCCCAATCGTTCTATCTAATCTATCTATAGGGGAAATAGTTGCAATGGTTTTTTGAAGAAGGATTGCTGTGGGTTTAAGCGATTCAGGGAGACCATGAATTAGGGGAGTCATAATTTCAGGTTTTACTGGCAATTGCATAGGTGATTTAGAGTCAACAGTTAATTTTCTTTCATGAATCATTTGCAAGCAGGCAGCTTTGTGAATGTTTTCTAGGAGTTGGTCGGGGTACCGGTTAAAGATACAGGATCTCCCCTTTCCAAGGGGTTGAGTTCCCCCGCCCAATAAGCTGCACGCTGAGTTAGGGACCATGCAGAGCATTTATCTCCTGTTGTTAAGAAAACTCCATGACCCCAGTACCCACTGGCTTCTTGTTCTGATAATTGGATGTGGTCTCCCCCAGTCAGAGATACTCGAAATATGTCTCAGATTTATGGGAGTCGCCCATACTCCTTTTTTAACTTAGCTAATTCAGTGGCGGTGAACGGGACTTCTTTAGAGGTTATATGTGGGTCAGTATCCTCTTGATATATATAGTCATATTGTGTTTTAATCACAGGTCTCAGCCTAGGGCAACAGTATTCTCCACAATTTTTCGTCAAGGTTAGTTTCTTTTGAGGGTAGATCTGTTCGATATGAGCAATTTCATTTTCCTCTGTTTCTTGTGAAGGATCAGTATATTCTAAAGTGAGGGAGTGTTTCTTTGTTAGGGCAGATCTTAAAGAATGAATCTCATCCCTCAAAATATGACTGTCACTCCTTTCTTCATTTAATTGTTTTTGCAAAATTTCCACTAAATTTTGTAGAGAGTCAATAATTGTCTCTTCCTTACTTCTTTGCTTAAGGCGAGTTTCTACGGCTGCCGTAAGACAAGCCCCCAAAACTGAACAGAGAATGGTCTTATTTCTGCCCAGTTTGAATTTTGTTTCATGTTGCAAGGAATGTATTCTATCAATCACATTTTCTAAATTAAACCACTTATTGTGCACCCATTCTTCTCCCCCTTGGGAGGGTCTGGCATTATACTTGGCTAGTAAAGCGAAAAATGCAGCTTTATCTTCAGTATAATGATTTTCAGCCATTTTTGCAAAGGGGAAAGTACCACTTCAGGGAGGTCAAAACTTACGCACAGCTTTTCACTGAGCACGGGCCCCTATCTTCCCTGGATGGGTGAAGAGACCACACTACTTGGGAGGTACTACCTTAGTTACAAAAAACAGCTTGTCTCTTCGTGATCCCAAGTAGTCAAACAACAGCAAAAACAACAACAATAATTTCGCATATATATACAGTAATAAAGAACAAGAACAGAGTGATTCTGCCTTTTGCACCAAGAGATCTTTTTGTGAGTTTCTGAAGACAGAATCCTCAAATGAGTGTAGGGATGCTTTTTACCTGGGTGTGTGCAGTTTGCCGGAAATCTGAAATGTCTCCCTTGCTTTCTAGTCTGGCTCACCCCTGTCGAGGTGGCCAGCTAGGTGCGGCTGAGGCAAGACGTCCTTCCCTATTACAGACTACACACAACCAGCAACCCTTCTGTCTGTCAGAAAGCCAAGTCCATGACACCAATTAATGTCACGATCAGCTCAACCTGAGCTGGAGTCGTGATGGTTCGTTTGACCCCAGGGTGCAAAAGACAAAAGGCAAGAGACTCAGGTTTAGTTAAGCAGAAAGCACCAATGTAGTTTATGGTGTTACAACTCAGTTTTGAGGTATAGAGAGAGAGAGAGAGAGAGAGAGAGAGAGAGAAAGAAGATGGTGAGAGAAGGAGAGGATTGCGGTGGCAGAGAGAGAGAGAGAGTGAGGATAAAGTAAAAGTGGAGAGAGAGAGAGAGGATGGGATATAGCTACCAACAGAAGGGACGTCGTCCTCGAGTCCGATGACAGACGTGTCTTCAGTGCGTTGGGGAGAAAGAGATCTCAAAAGTCCTTTTAGGAATATCACTTTTTATAGTCCTTTTCCAACGCGAGTTTGGCTTCTGGCCAAAAGGTGGGAAGATTTATGGACTATTGTATGTGGAGATTGTAGCTCCATGACGCAGGTGTGGGGACAGGATGCTATAACCAGTACCCTGCAGTGTACCATGACAAGCACCAGGCACAGCTACAAACAGTCCTTGGCCTGCAAGCATCCACTTCAGCCAGGCCGGAGCTCCGGTTCAGGGCAAGTGGTGCAATCCCAAGTCCCAGTCTCTGATGATGATCGTGAGGCAGATCAGAGAAAACTTCAGACTGACTCTTACACTGGAGAAGGGCAAAGTGATTGGAGTGACCGTTTAAAATTGCTGCATGCTGTGTGCTGTGTTGAAAAGAGGTGACTACTTTGTTCCTTAATAAAGACATACCCTTCCCTGCAGTGATTTTGAAATTCAGATTCAGGTTGTGCTTGGGGAATTCTTGTTTGTGGGGGATTTCCTGTAACACTTGGTGCTCGGGCCGAACCAGTCCCCTGCTGCTGCTGGTCGTTGTGTATTTTACAGTAAGATTGCCACCTTGTGGCAAAAGTTATAATTGCAGCAAACTGGTAATACTGCTCTGTTTCCTGTGTTGTTACTCGGGCTGTGTTGTTGGCTGCACTGTTGTAGTTTGCTGATAGGAGTGGCTGTTGAAGCTCGAGCCCAAGCTGAAGGGGCCCGGCCGTCTGGGCAGGCTATTTCTAGATGGTTTCAGCTTGAGCAAGGAGAGTTTTGAGTACAAAAGGGGACTGGACCACTGTAAGATGAGAGGATGGTAGAATAGATAGGGTATTTTTGGGAGGAGTATACTCAAGCCAAACTAGTTCTTATTAGGCTTTTGACTGGGAACTACCCTCAGCTGAGAGAGGATGAAAGAACGGTATAAGTCTGGCAAGACAAATTAAAGGAATTTCCATCCTGCAGTGGTGTGTTCCTGGCCCTTGGGAATTTAAAATATAAGGGGGTTGTGTTTGTGGAGTGTCAGAGTTATATTGTGGTGGTTTGATATTTTAAATCATGGCGAGAAGAATAGAAGGAATCCCCCTCCCTCAGTGGTTTGGACTGGATCATTGGGAATTTGTGAATCCAGTGAACTATTGGATATAAAGAGGAAATTATAAGGTTCATCTGGAAGGAATATATAGAACCTCAGCAGGGAGATTGGTAGCTTTGGACTGGGAACAGCCTGCACAGGAGAGTCTGGACATTCAAGAGAGAAGTGGAATAGTTTTGCCTGTGCGAGTGTTATGAGGCTTTTGGGGCTTCTAGAGGTTGGCACCCTGTGTGGTTACTGTTACAGTGCAGGACTTGTGAAAAACGTTAATATTGTTCCTCTGAGAGATGGCAAAGGCTATGCCCTCAGTGTAAATCAAGGCATCCTAACAAGCTGATTTTGAAACTAATATTCTAAAGTTTGTGCGTGGAAAATCACATTTAGTACCTGCAACTTGGGCATATGTGGGGGGGAAGACTGGGAAAGGACAGTGAGGCTGTGTGGAGAGAAATTTGGGGGGAAGCAGGGTAACACAAGAAGAAGGAGATAATGGGTGCTAGTCAAAGCAAGGAGATTTCTAAGGCTAGACCTTTAGGCTGTGTTTTAACACACTGGAAAGGGTTAGTAGGAGATGGGGACACTGAAAATAAGTGAAGTTTGATCAGATTTTGCATGCAATGATGGCTCCTTTATAAGCTGGGAGAAGGTCTCAGATGACCACCAGCTGGAACTTTAGACTATGAGGTTTTATTGCAGGAGAGGACAGAAATGGGAGGAGGTGACATACGCAGATATGATTTTCTCTCTCAGGAACCATCTGGAGTGGCAAAGAGATTGCAGCATCAGACCCTGCTCTGATCCCTTGGTATTGGCCCTTGAAAAGGACAGAAAGGCTAATAGAGGGAATCCTAAGCGATGCTGCAGTCTGTGCTCAATAAACCAGCACTGTACCCATTCTGATAAGGTTTATCAAACAGAGGAACAAGAACAGGAACTAATTGACCTGTACAGACCACCCCCTGAAAAGTCAAAGGAAAAGGAAGATTCAAAGGGATTATTAACTCCTGTCACTACTCCAGCTCCCTCAAGAAAGAAACAAGCTGAGCCATCTCTTCCCTCACTTACCCCTAAATTATATCCCCCATTGCTTAACAGTGATCATGAAAATAGTGAAGATGAGGATTTTCCCCCAAATAGTCCTATCGCATCCTGGACCAGAAAACAAACAAAAGACAACATACAAGCACCTTTACGGGAGGCAATAGGACTCAGGGCAGGGAGTGTGGTAGTTTAAGTACTCTTTTCTACCATTGATTTGGAGGCATGGGAAAGAGTAGGGAAGTAAAAATCAAAGGGTTAAGAGCTTAGCTGAAGGATAGAAGCTATACATATAATGATTAGAGTAGAAGGAGTGTAGAAAGTGGCTGAGCCAGTAGAGCTAAGACAATAAATCACTTGCTTGACTTTGTTGTGTCAAGACAGACAGCTGGGATATTGTTATAGTGAAGAAACCATAACTGCACCTGGACCCCAAAACCCGCCAGAACCAGGTTGGGACCTTAAACTGTGGCCAAAGGGCCAGAGAACCTGCCAACAAGACAAAGGTGAAAAGCTGAAGGTGAGGAAGACTCCCTGACTTCATCATTAGGAGACCACTGACCCATTTCAAACACCCAGTGACCCATTTGAAGGAAGGAACTGCGCAAGAGTAAAACGACTTGAGCTAATTGTTATACAAAGTGGGGCTAGGGGGGATTCGGTAATGCATATGTATAGGTGTACTGGGTAATGGTATGAATATGCAAGACTTTTGTGGATAAAAGAAGACAAGAGCCCTGCGTAGGTCGCACATCCTGTGAGAGATTTCTCTCGGGTGTGCCTGCCATTGTAATAAACATACCACTTTCTAACTTTAACTGGTAAGAGAGTTTTCTTTCTGCATCAGTGAGCTCACAGCTCTTGAGCAGCCTGGAAAGTCCTGGAATCTATTAATTCCTGTTCTGCTGAGGATGGATCCTCAGCAGCATGGAGGTTCCCTGATGAATTTTAGTTCTCCAGAGGCTTGCTCAGTCTTCAGCTCTTCAGTTCAGGAATTCAGTGACAAAGGCTCATTAAAATTTCCAAACACCTGAACAAGACAAACCCCTGGGAATCATTTCATTTTAAGTCTTTAATTCTTCTATAGTTATTTATACAGATTTCGGAAGTGTATTCAGAGAGAATACACTATATGAAAAAAAAATACAGGGGTTTTATGAATTCTGCTTAGTTTTGTTTTTCTATTTATAGATTGATATCAACAATCTCCAGTTGATATTGATCCTGAGCATCTCCTCATGCAGTCTGAACAGATATGAAATAAAAACCTTTTATGTGTGACAATCAATCAGACTCTGTCCCTACCCCCAACCCACCATTTCCTTCATCCAACCCCCAGGAATCAGAGCAGCCTGGTGCAAATCTGAGCTTCTTCCACTCCAGCCTCTCCCTGCAGCTTTCAGCACCTTGGCACCAACTCCCACCTGCTTTCCTGGGAGAAGGAGCTGCCTGAGACACAGAGGGATGTTCATTCATTGTCAGCAAACAAATCAAAGGCAGGCACAGCTCCATAAAAAACAGAAGTCCAGCCCAAGGAGTTCTGGGCAATGGAGTCACATCCAGGAGTCTCCCCAGAGCTCAGGGATGGGACCAGTTAAATCTCTTCATTGCTGATCTGGACGAGGCCATCGAGGGCACCCTCAGTCAGTGCCCAGGTGAGCCCAAGCTGGCTGGGAGTGTGGCTGTGCTGCAGGGCAGGAAGCTCTGCAGAGGGATCTGCACAGGCTGGAGCCATGGGCCCAGGACAGTTGGATGAGGTTTGCCAGGGCCAAGGGCCGGCTCCTGCCCTGGGCTCACAACCACCCCAAATCCCTGGCCATGCCCTGCCCCTGATCCCCACAGCCTGTCCTGTTTCCTTCATCCCTGCATTGCCAGGGACTTTCTGGGACAAGGGAGCTCTGCTGTGGGGATGGAGGGAGGTGCCAGTGCCACCACTGCAGTGGGAACCAAAATTTATTAGGTTTGTGTCCTTTGGGGGTCAGGAACTGCTGAGACTCAGAGGCACAGAAAATATCTCTTCATTGCAAACATAAAAAATTACAAAAATGTAAACATGATACAATTAAAAAAACAGGCAAAACTCCTCCCTCAGCAATGTGAGATGTCCCAGCAGCATCTGACATATCCACCAGTCATAAGGGATTTGTATACAGAAATAATTTTTTACAAAGATTATTCTGTTAAACATGTAAATGCAATTAAGGGGTTTTACAAGGATTCCCTGACTGGAGTGCACTTAAAGCAGCTTGAAAAATGCCCGATTTGCAAAATTGTCAGTGATGGATGGAGAAGGGGGGAATCATGTGATTTTGTTGCTGAGGAAATGGTGCAAGCAGCCTGACTCATTTTGTCTCCTCTAGTCCAGGCTGGGCTGAGGAGCCTCTCAGCCTTCCCTGCTCTGGGCTGGACAAGCCCAGCTCCCTCAGCCTCTCCTCAGAGCCAAAGGGCTCCAGCCCCACCTTGGAGGCCCTTCCCTCACCCTGCTCCAGCTGCCAGACATCTTTCCTGCCTGGGGAACCCAAACCAGGCCCCAGTGTCCTGGTCACACAGCCCTGGCCCCTTGTCTGTGTGTCAGGCTCTGGGGGTTGATTTGTGGAACATCCTTGGGAGAGTCTGTGGCTCCAGGTGGAGCAGGGGGATACAGAGGGACAGGGGACCCTGCTGGGCATGAACAGCTTTGGACTTCTCCGAGGAAACTGTGAGGGGGGGTTGGAGCAGAGTGACCAACCCAGTGACCTCACACAGTCCCTGTCATTTCACGCAGCCCCCATGATGTCAAAGCCAGCTCTGTGATGTCATACAGAGACAGCCTACGATGTTTTAGTTGCTCGATGACCTCACATAACCCACTCTGTGATGTCATTGCCCACTCTGTGCCCTCATGTTACCAGATGATAAATTGTCTACCCCAGCTGAGCTGACACAATGCTTGTTCTGCAAATCCTCTGGCCTCTGGAAACTGCACAATGCCTGTTGTGTAAGAAGGGGAGCTGGAATTCACCAGCTTCAGTGTCCTGCCAGCTCAGCCAGGCTGACTGGAACATTGGGGTCCATGACCACCAGGGAGCACCAGAGAGAGCCCCAGGACAGAAGAATGCATGCATGAAGAGGAGGGCAAAATACGTTAATGATTTTGGGGAAATGATTTTCATATGTGTGTTTAGGTGGGACACTCAATGAATATGTATGCAAAATACAGAAAATAAACAGAAACTTTTCTGTACTTAGAATGCATGGCTTTGGGAGGAGCTGTCCCCCTGTGCATGCAGCCAAATAAAGAATGCTGCTTTTTTAGGCTACATTGGTGTTCAGAAGTTTTTTCTATTACTGAATTTTTGGTAACACTCCCATTCCCAAGGAAAGCTCTGGTTCCTGCTGTTCACAAACAGAGAAGGGTTGGTGGGAGATGTGGTGGTCAGAGGCTACCTGGGGTACAGTGGCCATGAAAGAATTGAGTTTTCAATATTCTGTGAAAGAAGGAGGGGCAGTAACAAAACTTCTACACTACAATTATGTGAGCAGACCTTGGTCTATTCAGGATGCAGATTTGGAAAGTACAAATTCAGGTACTGATTTTTTCATGGGAAAAAGCCCTTAAAACCAGAGATGTCTGGGAAGGATGGAAACACCTCAAGAAATTAATTTTAAGGGGGAAGGAATAGCCTGTGCCATTGTGCAAAAAGATGAGCCAGCGAAGAAAATGACTGGCCTGGCTGGGCAAAGAAATTTTGTGGAAACTCAGAGAAAAAAGATCAGGGAAGTCAGGAAGTGTTTAAGGATGTTGTTAAGTCATGCAGAAAGAAAATTAGAGAGGTGAAAGCTCCATTATAACTTAACCACACCACTTCTGTGAAAATTTTTATTTTTACAAAAAAACAAATGAACAAAGAACCAAAAAAAACTTAATAGCAAAATGAGAAAGAAGGGGAATGTCTACTCTTTATTGGATGGAGTGGGGAATATAGTAACTAAAAAAGAGGGAAAGGCTGAAGTACTTAACACCTTGTTTGTCTCAACTTTCAACATTAAGAAAAGTTTTCCTCAGGACAAGTATTCTCCTGAGCTGGTAGATGGGGACAGGGAGAAGAACAGGCCCCCTGTAATCCAGGAGGAAACATCTGGGGACCTGCTGAGCCACTCAGATGCTCACAGGTGTCTCTGGAGCCAGAGGAGATCCATCCTAGGGGGATGAGGGAGCTGCTGGATGAGCTCCCCAAGCTGCTCTCCATCATTTCTCATCAGTCCTGGCTCACCAGGGAGGTCCCAGAGGACTGGAGGTGCCAATGTGAGCCCATCCCCAAGAAGGGCTGGAAGGAGGATCTGGGGAACTCCAGGCCTGTCAGCCTGACCTGGCTGCCCAGCAAGGTGATGGAACAGATCACCTTGAGTGCCATCACAGGGCACCTACAGGATGGGTGAGGGATCAGAGCCAGCCAGTGTGGATTTAGGTGGGGCAGGTCATGCCTGATCTCCTTGTATGACCAGGTGACCTGCCTGGATGTGGGAAAGGCTCTGGATGTTTTGTGCCTGGACTTCAGCAAAGCCTTTGACACCGTGAGACACAGCATTCCCTGGAAAAGCTGCATCACACTGCTTGGACAGTTTAGTCTTTGCTGGGTTAAGAACTGGCTGGATGCTGGGCCTAGAGACTGGTGGGGATGGTGCTGCATCCAGTGTGTGTCCAATCACCAGTGGTGTCCTGAGGGGATCAGTGTTTGGCCCAGTCCTATTTAGCATCATTACTGATGATCTAGAGGAGGAGGGTGAGCCCACCATCAGCAGATTTGCAGATGACACCAAGCTGGGAGTGAGTGTGGATCTGCTGGAGGAAGGACATGGAGGGGCTGGAGTGTGTCCAGAGAAGGGCAACAAGGCTGGTGAGGGGTCTGGAACACAAGTCCTGTGAGGAGTGGCTGAGGGAGCTGGGGATGTTTATCGTGGAGAAGAGGAGGCTCAGGGGAGGCCTCATCACTCTCTACGAGACCCTGACAGGAGGGTGTAGCCAGATGGGAGTTGGGCTCTTTTCCCAGGGAACAGTGACAAGAAGACACAGCCTTAAACTGCACCAGGGGATGTTTAGGCTGGACATTGGGAAGCAGTTATTCATAGAAGGGGTGATTGGGCATTGGAATGGGCTGCCCAGGGAGGTGGTGAAGTCACCATCCCTGGAAGTGTTTAAGGAAAAGACTGGATGAGGACTGAGTGCCATGGTCTGGGTGACAAGGCAGTGTTGGGTCTCAACTTGGACTCGATGATTTCAAGGTCCTTTCCTACCTTGTTGATTCTGTGATGACTGTGACAGTGCAGGGCCCCAGGAAGCCAATGCCCTGACCACGCCCACTGATGACTCAACTGACCACACTGCCAATGATCAAATCTGACCACAAATTACTGACCATCCATCTAATGGAACCAAGGGGCCATTGTGAAACTGTGCAAGGGGCATAATGGAGTCAAGGATACCACTGATACTGAAACACACAGGACAGTAACTTTTAAACAGATTTTTGAATATTTGAAGGCAATTATACTTCATGGTGGTCACTTGGGACATCCTTCCTCCATTTGAGTGCACTGAGCATTGAATGAACAGAGTTTTTATCAGGTTCACTGATTATGTGATTTGTTAGTTATCCCCACTTCCTTTGACTTTATTTGACATAGTTGTAACCCTTATCACAAATCCTTGTATGGTTCTTTGTGGTTCTTTGTGGACACATCCAGTGTCCTTTTTAGCAGGCTGTTATTCAACCTCCATTTCTGAGTAAGGGCTATAATATTGTCTTGCATAACTTCTATTTTGTCAACATTGCAGAGCTGAGCTGGCATCCTACTTGCATTTTGTGTGACTTCCATTTGCAAGAGTTACATCCTTTATCCGTTTCTCCAAGGCTCTGCTGTTCTGTCCTAATGTCCTTGTCACAGTGCTCGCCCCCACATGAGGTGTGTCTGCAACCCCCTCAGCCTATGGGCTTGGAGTGGGCAAGTGTTCCCGAGGGAACAGGGATGGGACAGCTGGGCTGGACTGACCCAAGGGATGTTCCATTCCACGTCATAGCATGAGCAGCAATAAACCGAGAAAAGTGGGGGGCAAGGGGGGGTAGGGGATTGATTTTTTTATTTAAGACACTTTTCTTTCAGAACGGCATAAAGAATCCTCACCTGCCACAAGGTGGTTAAACATTTTCCACTGCTAGGAGATTTCTGGTGAATTTGCTTTACTTCTGTTTGTGGCCTTTGCTTATTGCGTTTGGTTTGTTTGTAGGGTTTTTGTGTTATTGTGGGTGGATTTTCTACTTTTTTTTTTTTTTTTTTTTTGGGTTTGGGTTTTAATTTTTGTTGGGTTTTTTCCTTTTGAACTGCCTTTCTTCTGATCCGCAAATCTTTTCTGCCTTTTCTTCCTTGTGGATTGCTTGGCACCTGATTTGGGCAAGACAAATTTACCCAACTCAGTCATCTTGCCCAATTATATTTTCCAGTCACCATTAACTAGATGAGTTCGGTTACAGACTCCGTGCAATTTGGCAGCATCCACAAAGGAAATGAAAGTGCATTTCATGCCACTGTAGAAATAACAGAAATGTTCCACACTGGTGGTCAAGGGCTGGTCACTGAGGGGATGTCACCCAGGAGTGGCTGCCAAGAGGACTCTGTGCCATGGATGACATTTGACCCTGATTGTTCAGCCAAATTCCCACCCACCCCATGTTCCACTCCTAGAGCCCAGCTCTCTCCAATCTGGCTCTGAGGAGAGCACAGCAGACCATGTCACAGGCCTGGCTAAAGTCTGGGCACACAACATCCCCTTCTTTCCCTCCATGGGGTTCTGCAATCCCCAGAGCAAGCATGGCCTGCTGGCCTGGTCACTTGGTGTCCCCTCCATGCAGGGACAAACAACCTCCTGCAGGCGGGGCAGAGGCCAGTGCTGGGCATGATGGTTGCAGGGGCTGGTGTGGACAATTGCCCTGGGCACCTTCCCAGGC
>JAREIS010001804.1:0-18495 GCA_030060385.1 Muscicapa striata striata
TGGAAGGGCATAGGAATGAACTCAGGTTTATTGAGAGGGACTGGGGTTTACTCGGAGGGCATGTAAGGGCACTGGGGTTGCACTGGGCTCTATTGGGGATGAACTGGTCTTTACTGGGAGGGACTGGAGGGGCACTGGGAATGTACTGGGCTGTACTGGGGAATAACTGGGCTGGCCTGGGAGGGACTGGAGGGGTTGAATGGGCTGCTCCTGCCTCCGCCCATCATTGCCCACAGCCAATCAGCACCGGGGATTGGGGACTCAGGGGCGGTGCCTGGGGTGGGTGCCATCTTTTCTTTTGGCCTACAACTCCCATCATGCCCCACAGCCCAATTTAGCCCCATTGGAGCTGGGACTACAACACCTGTCATGCCCTGTGGCCCCCAGAATCCTTGGTATCCGCCTGCCACATGTTCCATAAGTGTCCCCCAGACCCTCCAGGATTCATAAGTGCCCCCTCAGCCCCCATTCGAGATCACCGAGTCCCCAAATCCTCTGAATACTCCAAACCTCATGGATGCCCGTTACAGCCACTTCTGGGAATTCATCTCCTCTCATTCCTGGCAGCTTCAGAGTCCCTCATAACACATTTCTGCTCCTAAAACTCCTGCCTTGCCCCGTGCCCTAAAGAGCCCAGATAGAGCTCCCCAAGCACTGCCCAAGTGCTCCCGAACCATATACGTTCCCCCCTGAGGACCTCTAGTCACAGCTCTGATGCAAAAGTGCCCCCCAAGTGCTTTCCCGCTCCCCCAAAACACCCGATTCGAGCCACTTCCGGGACTACAGCTCCCATCATGCTCCACTGTTCCTGTAGAGCGCCATTCCAGCCTTGACTTCATGTCCCATCATGCACTGCGCCACACCGGGAGACATTGCAGCTGTGCTGAGAACTCCCGTGATGCTCTGTGGTTCCATTAAACTGTATTATTCCTGCACCTACAACTCCCATCATTTCCCACGCCCCAGAGAGCCCCATCAGAGCCCCCAAGTGCCCGCCTGGACCCCAAAGGGCCCCAGATTCCCCTTCCTGACCTCCAGGTGCCCCCTGGAATTCCAGTTGCCACTTCAATGCCCAGATTTTCTCTCAGGATCCCTAAGTACTACTTCAGTACCCTCTCAATGGCCCTAAGTGTCCTTCTGACCCTCAGCTTCCTTCCAAATTCCATCCCCAGAACCAAAACAGCCCCAAAGGTGCCCCAGAAATGTCTCCATGTACCTCAAAGTGGCCACTTTTACCATGCGTGAGAAAATGATTAAAAAGAATACAAAAGGACTAATAAAAAGACTAATTAGCATAAAGAGGAAGAAATCAATAGCCAATAGTGGTCAATTAATTAATGAAGCAATGACCAATAATTTTTTTGGTTGCTAAAAATGTATAGAGTTTTCAATATTAATATTTTAAAGGTAATAAAAATAATAATATTATAAATATAAAAAATACATATATAACTTTTTTAAAAAATATTATTCTATTTTAATTATAAAGAAAATCCAGTGATTTTCATTAATGTTTAGGATCACTCCCAAAGGTGGGTGATGTCAGACATGGTGAGGTTAGGGTTGAAGAGCAGGTTGTCCAAATTGGCCCAGCCCTCAAGGGGCTCGCTCTTCTCTCTCGCGAGAACCTCTTAAGGAGACATTCAGCATCAACATCACCTGGGAATGTTTCTATCAGCTCTTCTCTTAACTGGAAATTTTAAAAATATGCCCTTGAATAAAAGAAGTCATGAGGTGAACTTGGAAATCTTCTTCCTTATCAGAATTCCAAACTGACTCAGTGAGGTGCACAAGCCTGGAGTCCTGAAGACAATTGAAAGAAGACAGAACCTCCTGAGAACGTTCTGTGTTTTACTGATCCCCAGCGGATTTGGGTCTGAGTCCAGGGCACTCAGGCACTGAGAAGGTTGAAGAAGCTGGTCAAAGAGTCAGAAGCAAAACTCCAAGTCCCTTGAAGCATCACTGGCCCCACTGAGCAGGCACTGCAAAGGCTCCCAGGGACTGCTGAGAGCAGATCCTTGAGGCCAGGATTGCAGGAGCCAAAGGCTGTGAGCAGGGAACTGCAATGCTGAGCAAGGCCTGGGCTGGTTGGAGGCAGCAGAAAGGCAAGGGCTGAGCCCAGGCCTGGCACAGCAGGGCCTGTCCCTCCTGGGTGGCTGGGGCTGTTCCTGGGGCAGTGGGATGTGAGAGGCAGCAAGGACAAATGGCATCAACCTGCAAGCCCTGCCAGCCTGCTCAGGAGGCCGAGGCAGAAGCAAAGTGCAGCCCCTGCAAGAAAGTTCCTTCTGTGGGGCCTGCAGAGGCCCTGCCCAGCCCAGGGCACAAAGGCCTGGGTGCCTCTGGCCCTGCCAGCCCTGCCCAGCCCTTGGCCATCTCTCCTGCAGGCTGTGCCCCTGTGCGTGCTGCTCCTCTGCCCTGGCCGGCTGCACACGCCCATCTCGCTGTCCCCCCAGCATTTCTCAGCCCAGCATTGCTGTGCCCTCCCTGGGCTCCCTGCACCCAGCGCTGCCGGCTCCTGGCACACAGAGCCATGGCATGGCCCAGCCTCATGCTGGGACACCTCGGCCACCAACATTCTGCCCTGGGAGGGACTTTTCTGTTTCCTCACCTCCAGGCTGAACCTTCCAGGCTGCACTTTGGGGAGGTTTCCTTCTCTTCCCACTCCCAAGGAAAGCTCTGTCTCCTGCTATTCACAAACAGAGAAGGGCTGGTGGGAGATGTGGTAGTCAGAGGCTGCCTGGGGTACAGTGACCATGAAATTACTGAGTTTTAAAATATTCTGTGAAAGAAGGAGGGGCATCAACAAAACTTCTGCACTGGAGTTACAGAGAGCAGCCTTTGACCTATTTAGGGTGCAGATTTGCAGATAACTGAATCTGATACTGTTTTTTAAGCGACACAGCCCTTAAAAATGAAAGTTTCTAGGTAGGATGGAGATACTTCAAGAAAAAAATCTTGAAGGAGCAGAAGCAGACTGTCCCTTTATGCTAAAAGTGAGCTAGCAAGGGAAATGACTGTTCTAGCTGGGCATGGAGCTTTATCCAGGAAATCAGGGAGAAAAGAGGGTGCATCACCTTTGGACAGCGGGGTTTGAAACTTAGGAAGTGTTTAAAGAAGTTATTAGGTCATGCAGAAAAAAGAAGTAGAGGTGGAAGCTCAGTTAGAACTTCACCTGGTCACTTCTGTGAAGGATAACAAAAATAATTTTCTAAATACATTAATAGCAAAAGGACAAATGAGGAGAACCTCTGTTCCTTATTGGGGAGATATGGTTACCCAAGATGAGGAAAAGGCTGAGCTACTTAACCACTTCTTTGCCTCAATTTTCAACAAAGGACAGATTGTCCTCAGGACAAGTGTTCTCCTGAGCTGGTAGATGGGGACAGGAGCAGAACAGACCCCCTGAAATTCAGGATGAAGCAGGTGGGGACCTGCTGAGCCGCTCAGATGCTCACAGGTGTCTCTGGAACCAGATGGGATCCATCCGAGGGGGATGAGGGAGCTGCTGGATGAGCTCCCCAAGCTGCTCTCCATCATTTACCATCAGTCCTGGCTCACCAGGGAGGTCCCAGAGGACTGGAGGTGCCAATGTGAGCCCATGCCCAAGAAGGGCTGGAAGGAAGATCTGGGGAACTCCAGGCCTGTCAGCCTGACCTGGGTGCCCAGCAAGGTGATGGAACAGATCACCTTGAGTGCCATCACAGGGCACCTGCAGGATGGGTGAGGGATCAGAGCCAGCCATTGTGGATTTCAATATCTGCATTGATGATCTGGATGAAGGCATTGGGTGCACCATCAGTAAATGTGCAGATGACACCAAGCTGGGTGTGAGTGTGGATCTGCTGGAAGGTAGGAGGGCTCTGCAGAGGGACCTGGACAGGCTGGATCCAGGGCCCAAATCCTATAAGGTGAGGTTTAACAAGAGCAAGTGCTGGGTCCTGCACTTTGGCCACAACAACCCCTGCAGTGCTCCAGGCTGGGGACAGAGTGGCTGGACAGTGGCCAGGCAGAAAAGGACCTGGGGGCAGTGATGGACAGCAGGCTGGACATGAGCCAGCAGCATGCACAGGTGGGCAGGAAGGCCAATGGCTCCTGGCCTGGATTAGGAATGGTGTGGCCAGCAGGAGCAGGGCAGTGATTCTTCCCCTGTACTTTGCACTGGTTGGGCAGCACCTCGAGTGCTGTGTCCATTTCTGGCCCTCCAATTTAGGAGGGACATGGAAGGGCTGGAGCATGTCCAGAGAAGGGCAACAAGGCTCATGAGGGGTCTGGAACACAAGTCCTGTGAGGAGTGTGGCTGAGGGAGCTGGGGATGTTTATTCCGGAGAAAAGTAGACTCAGAGGTGACCTTATCTCTCTACACAACTTCCTGAAAGGTGGTTGTTGTCAGGTGGGGGTTGGTCTCTTTCACCAGGCAACAACTGACAAAATGAGAGAACACAGTCTTAAGCTGCACCAAGGGAAATATAGGTTGGATATTAGGAAAAAGTTTTTTACAGAAAGAGTGATAAAGTACTTGATTATCTTGGCCGGGGTTGGTGGAGACACCACCCCCGATGTGTTTTTAAAAAAGAGACTGGATATGGCACTCGGTGCCATATGAAAGTGTTAGGCAGGGGTTGGACTTGATGATCTTGATCCTCCAACCTAGTGATTCTGTGAGTCTGTGAATTCTCTGAGTCTTTCAGCTGAATTCTCTGTCCCTGTCCTTTCCCTGGGTCTCCGTTGCAGATGGAAGCTGCTGGTACCATTCTCTCATCTTTATCTCCTAATTTGAATGCAGACAGATGTTCCCAGGTGTGTTAAGCAGGTGTTGATCAATGTTTATGTAGAATTTTTTTATCCTCATGGCACCAGGAAGACACTTGTGGCACTGTGGAAACTCATGGAACCAAAAAGCCATTGAGACATTGGGGCAGGATGGTATCAAAGAGAGCATTGTGATCCTGCAGATCCAAGGACACCATGGTGACACTATGGAAACTCATGGAACCATGGGAATTGTGACACAGCAGGGCCTTCTGGAACCAAGGAGTGACTTATGACTCGACCAAACCTCATAGAACCAAAGGGCCATTGTGACACTTCAGAGCCTTGTGGACCAAGGGATCCACAGTGACACTGTGGGGTCCATGGAACCAAGGGGCCATGGTGACACTGTTGAGGCTCATTTGTGAGTCACTCCTGAACGAGGGGCAGAACTTCCTTTGATTGCTGCTGAGTGGCTGGTAGTAGATCGTTGAGCAGGTGAGTGGTTGCTATTGTGATTGATTGGGGAACGAGGGGTGGAGCTTCCTTGGTTGCTGAGTGGTTGATTATAAGATTGCTGAGCAGGTGGCTTGCTTGCATTTGTGAGTCACTCCTGAACGAGGGGCGGAACTTCCTTTGATTGCTGCTGAGTGGCTGGTAGTAGATCGTTGAGCAGGTGAGTGGTTGCTACTGTGATTGATTGGGGAACGAGGGGTGGGGCTTCCTTGGTTGCTGAGTGGTTGATTATAAGATTGCTGAGCAGGTGGCTTGCTTGCATTTGTGAGTCACTCCTGAACGAGGCGGAACTTCCTTTGATTGCTGCTGATAAGGGGCCTCTGGGGGAGCCTTGGCGACCCCGGGAGCGCGCACAGGAGCGGGCAAACAGAAGCGGGGTTGTGGACACCGCAGTTTGCGCAACAGTTCGCGCAGGCAGGGCAAGCAGGCAAGGTTTGAAGTTTTCTTGCTAGTAAGGTGCCCTCAGTGTTGTTGGTGTGTTTTTTTGGTTTTTTTTTTTTTTTTTTTTCCTCTGCTGGTTGCTTTCATTTCTTTGAGGTTTCTGTTAGTAATGGTCTCAACACGGTCGAAAACTGTGGTTGGTGTGAGTGTGTGTGACAGAGAGGAACCCTCCAAAAGGATGTGTCTGTGCAGACTCATTCCTGCCCAGAGTGTTTGAGCTTATCAGTAGTGTCAGGGGGTGTAGTGGAGAAGGCCTGCCTGCGGTGTGAACAGGTAAATGACCTCCTTTTGCTGGTGGCTGAGCTTAGGGAGGAAGTTGACAGATTAAGAAGTATCAGGGAAAGTGAAATGGGAAATTGACTGGTGGAGTTCAGCCCTTCCATCTTTAAGGAAGCCTCTGACCGAGAGTCTGAAGGCTCATACGCCTCCCACTCTCAGGTAATAGAAGGGCACCCAGTAAATGAAGGGGAGTGGAAATGGGTCCCCACTCGGGAGGTAAAAATAAAAACCCTTCCCCATCCCCAGCCAGGTGCTGCTTCAGAACAAGTATGAGGCCCTGGAAATAGTGAGCCAGACAGATGATGATTTAGATAATTTAGAAGAAAATTGTCTACCCAGTGAGTCTCCCAGCTATGATTCATCTGTAAAAGGATCACCACCTCTAACACCAAGAAGAAAAGGAGGGTAATTGTAGTAGGTGACTCTCTTCTGAGGGAACAGAGGGCCCCATATGTCGACCCCGGACCCATCCCACAGGGAAGTCTGTTGCCTCCCTGGGGCCTGGGTACGAAATATCACTGAGAGACTTCCTGGGCTGATTCAACCCTCTGATTATTACCCGCTGCTGATACTCCAGGCTGGCAGTGATGAGATTGAAAAGAGGAGTATCAAAGCGATTAAAGGGAGTTCAGGGCACTGGGTCAAGTAGTTGATAGGACAGGTGCACAGGTGGTGCTCTGCTCAATCCCTTTGGTAGCAGAGAAAAACTATGAAAGAAATAGGAGAACTCATATCATTAACAAGTGGCTCAGGGTTGGTGTCATCGGCAAAATTTTGGATTCTATGATCATGGGGCAACTTATATGGCACCTGTTCTACTGGAACCTGATGGGATACATCCATCTGTTAAGGGCAGAAGGTTTCTAGCTCATGAACTGGCAGACCTTGTTGAGAGGGCTTTAAACTAGGTCAGAAGGGGAAGGGGATACATCTGGCCTATCTGGAAGCAGGCCCAAGGGTGATAAGACTGTGTTGGGGGAGGAATCAGTGGCCCAGCTGAGGTGCATGTATACCAATGCACGCAGCATGGGTAACAAACAGGAGGAGCTGGAGGCCTTGGTGCAACAGCAGAGATATGATATAGTTGCCATCACAGAAACATGGTGGGATGAGTCGCATAATTGGAGCACTGCACTGGATGGCTACAAACTCTTCAGGAGAGACAGGAAAGGAGAAGAGGTGGAGGGTAGCCCTTTATTTTAGGGAGGTTTTGGATGTCATAGGTATTGAAACTAATGATGATGAAGTTGAGTCTCTGGGTAAGAATTGGGGAAAGCCAACAAGGCTGACATCATACTGAGTCTGCTATCGTCCACCCAACCAGGATGAAGAGGTGGACAACTTATTCTATAAGCAGCTGGAGAATGTTCCAGGATCATCAGCTCTTGTTCTTGTAGGCGACTTCAACCTACCAGACATCTGCTGGGACCTTAACAGAGCAGAAAAACGACAGCCTAGAAAGTTTTTGGAGTGTGTGGAAGATAACTTCTTGTCACAACTAGTGGGGGAGCCCACCAGGGCAGGGACTATATTAGACCTGTTGTTCACAAATAGAGATGGGCTAGTGGGAGATGTGAAGGTTGGAGGACACTTGGGGCACAGTGATCATGACATTATAGAATTCTCAATAATTGGTGACATAAGGAGGAATATGAATAAGATCTCTGTGTTGAACTTCCGGAGGGCAGACTTTGGCTTATTTAAGACACTTATTCAAAGAGTTCCTTGGGAAACAGCTCTTGGTAACAAAGGAGTCCAGGAGAAATGGATGTGCTTCAAAGCAGAGTTCCTGAGGGCACAGGAGCAGACTGTCCCTATGTGCCGGAAGACGTGTCGGCGAGGCAGCGTCCAGTCTGGATGAGCAAGGAGGTTTTGAATGAACTTAGAAATAAAAGAAAGATGTATCATCTTTTGAAGGAGGGACTGATTTCTCAGGAAATATTTAAGGGAGTTGCTAGGGCATGTAGAAAAAAAATTAGGGATGCCAAAGCCCAGTTTGAACTTAACTTGGCAACTACTGTTAAAAATGATAAAGAGTTTTACAAATATATTAACGGTAAAAGGAAGGGTATAACCAACCTCTGTCCCTTATTGGATGAGGCAGGCAACCTAGTAACTAACGAGACGCGAGAGAAGGCGGAAATGCTTAATGCCTTCTTCGCCTCAGTCTTTAGTGGTAAGACAGCTTGTTCTCAAGACCACTGTCCTCATGGGTTGGTAAGTGGTGCCAGGGAGCAGAATGGTCCTCTTGTTATCAAGAAGAGGCAGTCAGAGAACTGCTGAGACAGCTGGATATTTATAAATCAATGGGACCAGATGGGATCCATCCCAGGATGATGAGGAGCTGGCAGATGAGCTTGCGAAGCTGCTCTCCATCATTTACCAGCAGTCCTGGCTCACTGGGGAGGTTCGGACGATTGGAAACTGGCCAATGTGACACCCATTTACAAAAAGGTAGGAAGGAGGATCCTAGTAACTACAGGCCAGTTAGCCTGACCTCAGTACCAGGTAAAATAATGGAGCAGTTCATAATGAGTGCTATCACACAGCGCTTACAGGATGGCCAGGGCATCAGACCCAGTCAGCATGGGTTTACAAAGGGTAGGTCGTGTCTGACCAACCTGGTCTCCTTCTATGACCAGGTGACACGCCTGGTGGATACAGGAAAGGCTGTGGATATTTGTCTATTTAGACTTCAGCAAGGCCTTTGATACTGTCTCCCCACAGCATACTCCTGGAGAAGCTGGCAGCACACGGCTTGGACAGGAGCACTCTGTGCTGGGTTAGGAACTGGCTGGACGGCGGGCCCAGAGAGTGGTGGTGAACGGTGCTGCATCCCAGCTGGCGGCCAGTCACCAGTGGTGTCCCTCAGGGCTCTGTGCTGGGGCCAGTTCTGTTTAATATTTTTATAGGCGACATGGATGAGGGCATTGAGTCTTTCATTGGCAAATTTGCAGATGACACTAAGCTGGGAGCTTGTGTTGATCTATTGGAAGGAAGAAAGGGCTCTGCAGAGAGACTTAGATAGATTAGATAGATGGGCAGAATCCAATAGCATGAAATTTAATAAGTCTAAGTGCCGAGTTCTACATTTTGGCCATAAGAATCCCCTTCAGCGTTACAAGCTGGGAACAGTGTGGCTGGATAGTGTACAGGAGGAAAGGACCTGGGGTGCTGGTTGACAGCCGGCTGAATATGAGCCAGCAGTGTGCCTTGGTGGCCAAGAAGGCCAACGGCATCCTGGCCCTGCATTAGGAATTGTGTGGCCAGCAGGAGCAGGGGAGGTCATTCTTCCCTATACTCGGCACTGGTGAGACCACATCTTGAGTACTGTGTCCAATTCTGGGGCCCTCAGTTTAGGAAGGACATTGATATGCTAGAACGTGTCCAGAGGAGGGCAACAAGGCTGGTGAAGGGCTTGGAACACAAGCCTTATGAGGAACGTTTGAAGGAGCTGGGGTTGTTTAGCCTGGAAAAGAGGAGGCTTAGGGGTGACCTCATTGCTCTCTACAACTTCCTGAAGGGAGGCAGTAGACAGGTGGGGGTCGGTCTCTTCCACCAGGCAGCAACTGACAGAACCAGAGGACACAGTCTCAAGCTACGTCAGGGAAGGTATAGATTGGATATTAGGAAGAAATTTTTCACTGAAAGAGTAATAAAATACTGGAATGCTCTTCCCAGAGAGGTAGTGGAATCGTCATCTTTGACAGTGTTCAAGAAAAGGCTGGACATGGCACTTAGTGCCATGCTATAGTCTATACTCTGAGTTGAGGTGTTTAGGACATAGGTTGGACTCGATGATCTTGGAGGTCTCTTCCAACCTCAATATTCTGTGATTCTGTGATTCTGTGACCAATGGTCCATTGTGACACTGCAGGGCAGTATGGAATCATGGAGACCATTGTGACACTACACAGTGTCACGGCAGCAAGGGGCCATTGTGACACTGTGGGGCCTTGTAGGACCAAAGGGCAGTTGTGGTACCATGGAAACTGTGGCAACTGTGGCACCATGGAACCAAGGAGTCCATTGTGACACTACAGGACTCAATGGAACTAAGGATTCATGTAACAGTGTGGGACACATGGAACCGATGGGCCGTTGTCACACTGTGGGGTCGCATGGAATTAAAGAGACCTTTGTGACACTGCAGGGCTTCATGGAATGAAGGGACAGTTGTGACACTGTGAGACCCCATGGAAAAAAAAGGTCATTGTGACACCGCAGGGCTTTCTGGAGCCCAGGGACTGATGTGACACTATGTGGCAGTATGGAGCCAAGGTGAGCATTGTGATACAGAACCTAAAGGAATTGTTGCAAATTATACAAATTTCAATTTTTTTGGTGTAATTTCAGTCAGGAGTTTGTTTGTCTTTGCCCAGGAGGGGAATTGAAGTTTCCCTCCAAAAGACTTTGTTCACCGAGGTTGGGTGAGGCCTGATGAGTTTAATATCTACAGATTGGAAGTAACCAGAAGATCCACAGGAGGTAAATTGATATTAACAAACATCGCACCCAGTGTGGTTGGAGGCACCTTGTCTGGGAAAGGATTGGTAAAGACAATCAAAGAATGAGGACGTAATTCTCTTCAGACGCAAAAAAAATCAATCACCAATAGGAAACTGTATGCTAAGAATTGTGTAATCTAAGGTCAATGAATGTGAATTTCTTTGGGTTTGTCTGTATAAATATGTGGAAAGCCTAGTAAAGAACCATGTGTGATGGAATGACTTTCACTGCACAAACCAGGCATGTGTGGGTGGAATGATTTCTATTGCACATGCTGGCCACAAAAGCATCCTGGCCAGAAGAAAGTAATGCCTAGCTACTCTAACAATGAGAAGATATTGTTGGGGAGTTGCTTTCTTTCATACAGTTTCAATTTTAGTCCCACTGAGGTTCATCAGGCTCCTCCTGGACTTCTTTGAGGAGAGAAGGGGAGGCCCTGATTGCACAAAGGTCTCAGAGACTCCGAGACAAAAGCAAAACTCAAAGACCTCAAACACCTGCAAACCCTGGGAGCATGAAGGAGCCCCAGGGCCATTCCCGACCAAGGCTCCCCAAGGACTGGTCCCAGCAGATCCCTGAGGCCTGGGATGTGGGGATGCTGAGGGCAGGACAAGGGGTGACAGTGCCCAGCCTTGCTGGGGCTGTGCCAGGAGGCCCCAGTGGATCAGGACAGAGTGTCTCCTCACAGCCCTTGGTGGCACAGACCCTGCTGTGTGCCCTGGGAACCAAGACTTGGCTTCTCTTTGTCCCCACCTGTCATCTGTGCCTCAATTTCCTGCGCTAACTGAACCTGGGGACACTTTCTCCGTTCGTCCCTCAGTGGGACCCATGAATATTATCAGAAACTTTGGAGTTTGATTATTATTCAGGTCTTGAGAGGTTTCCTAAAAACCCTGGCTTTACCTTGATTTCCCTCTCTGGTCTGCTGCAGTTCTTCAGGAATGGTTTCAACTCCAATTACAGAGAAATACTTCAAAGAGCTTCTGCAGAAATACACATCCTAATTTTGAAGGTTGTATTTTATACTGCTGTCTTTAGAGCAGACATGATTTCAGCATTCTCTTGATTGATATTGATCTAGAGTCCTCCTCAGGAGGTCTTTGGCCTGCTCAGAGAAGCTGTGCCTTGAGGTCTGACCCAGTGTGGACAACCTTTTGCTCCACATTCCCCAACCCCATCCTGCCTGTCCTCATTCACCTGGGACCTGCTTTGCTTGAGAACAGAGTTGGAGTACTGCCTGTACTCAGGGGAAAGAGAACTTTTCCTTTTTTTCTTAAAGCAATCTAAAACTTCTCTAATTTTCCCACTGAAAACAGACACATCCCTTAGGTGTCTGTCAGCCCAAGCTGCCACCAAGGAGGTTCAGTGCCAGGGATCGGTGGGGGGTGGTGGCTGGAGTTGGTGCCATCTTTCCTTTCTGCCTCTAACTCCCATCATGCCCTGTGGCCTGATGGAGCCGCATTGCAGATGGGGGACTACAATGCCGTCATGCCCTGCTCTTCACAGAACCCCCAGTTTCCCCCACTTGCCCCATTAGTGTCCCCCCAGACTCTCCAGGATCCCTACGTGCCCACTCAATGCCCATTCAGGACCCCGTCAAAAGCATCCAAGGATCCCCTGAATGCTCCCAACCCCACAGATGCCCGTTAAAATCCACTTCTGGCATTCATCTCCTGCCATCCCCCATAGCTCAGAGCACCTCATAACCCACTCAGTCGCCTGCAATTCCTGCTGTGCCCGTGCTCTAAAGAGCCCAGTTAGAGCTCCCCAAGATCCATCAAGCTCTCCTGAACCATATATGTTTCCCTTGAGAACTTCAAATCACCGTTCAGAGGCAAAGTGTCCCCGAAATGCCCTCCGGAACCCAAACTCTCCACAAGATGCACTTCCTGGACTTCAGCACCCATCATGCTCCATGGTTCAGATTTACCAAAATATGAGTACTGGTCTAATACCATTACTCAACTGTGACGACAAAAGACTCTAACAATTAAAAAGTTAGAAAGTGTAATGTTTATTCAGCGCTGAGCAACAGTGTGAAGTAATCACTGATAAGCACTGCAAAATCACAGGTGATTACAAAGTCTATTTATTAGCAAAGGATTCAAACAAATACATATTCGTAATAACAGCCCCTCCCATCTCCCGCTTCCCATGGTAATTAGCTTGAATAGCTATTAAGCATGTGTGATTGACTTCTTAGATTAAGTCTGGGGTCATTTTAATGGGGAGGGGTCTTAAGAAGAGGAAGTAAGGCTAGTCTTCCTCACCCTAAACTCTTGACCTTTTCTATCAATGACAATACAAATGATTTCTGGGGATAGTCCAATTTCTCAAAGAATGGGTTTCTGGTTGCATTGTCTATGCTCGTTCAGGTCTGCTCACTAGTTTCATCTTTTTCCCTTGTAAGCGCAGCTGAGCAAACATGAAATGACAGACAATCAATTATTTAAGTTTCAGATAGCTACTCCCTTCTAAATTCTAACTTCTAATTATTTTCAACAAGGTAACTAAAATTCTAGTTTTCTTAGATTAGTGTTTCATTCCCCACTTCTCCTGTGAAATGAGTACATTCTTTTACTCAATACGGGGACTTATTTTCATCTATCCAAGACACATGGCGATGATTTCTTAAGACTAAGCAATATGCCTTTGATAGTGCTGCTAAGTCTGCCACTTGTCGTAGTATCCTCCAATTCCAAACAAGTACAGCAATAGACAAAATCAAACTGATACCAACTAAAATAAGCAGCACAGCGATTGGGTGAATTAAGGCATTAAGCAAACCAGTTGAGTTTGGTGACCACCCAAATAGCACATCCTACCAATGATGAGACAGATGTTCTTCAAATCTTTTAAAAACCCCTTTTATGATCTCCCTGTCACAGTGTATTGTGATCAAAGTCCTTTTCCCTGCATCTTGGATCTCTTTTAAAATGTTTCTTAATTCCTGATGGTTCAGTAGCTGGACAGCTAAGGTTAAATTGATTCCTAGAGGCGCAGGCAAAATTTCTTGCACAGTAACCAGGTTTGCCTTTATGTACTGTGATGTGCTATTACAGGTGCCTGATAGGAAAAGTCGCATCCTTTGATTTTAGCAAAATTGGAAACACATAAATTGAATTGAGTCTCATCCATGATTTGATTCTCTAGTATTATGGTGGGACATGCTGTTCTGAGACAGACACAACCTTGTCCTATATACACAAGTGAAGTTGTCTGGTTGGTTAGATGCATTTCAAAGTGGCAAATGCTTTGGTCCGTGTCCACACAGGTATCTTTGTCATCTTCTAAAGTTCCTTCACATATATATCCCAATTGTTTTCTCATAGAACAGGGCTCTAGGTTAATGGTCTGCCATTTCCCTTCAACTTCGTGCCCACATTCTATGTTGAAGGATACAATACAGTCCCCTTGATGATTAAGTCCTAGAACAACTATAGGATGTATTAAGCTCACAGATGCACTACATGTAGTTAAAACAAAAGTTGTCACTGTATTTGTATCAGGGTCATAGGTAAAATGAACCAAAACCCACCAAGGTTGAAGCTCTCTTTCCATTTCGGAGGCATTGTCCCAAACAATTTCACAAATTTCAGCAGGGAATATCCCTTCTTCACCTTCCCTGATGACTGTGGCAGCCACTAAATGCATCCACATTTGTGCTTGGGTACATCCAAGAGCCAGAGAAATGTTCGCACTAGCTGTGTCTAGGGCTTTAATTATTACCTCATGATCTTGCTCTTCTATATTTTCCCATTTTGGTAATATTTTGGTCAGTTTCCAATGATTGTTCCCTAGTGCTAATAAAGAAGATTGCAAAGGCTGCTGTAATTTCACTAAGTCACTTCCCATCATAGTCAATTTGTTCATTAAGACCTCCTAATCCATTGTGTTTAAAACTCCCAGTCCTGTTTCTAATGTCCCAGTGAGGTATCTCGTTTTCTTAAAACTAGCGGGCATACGGGTTTTGAAGGCAAGTAGTGCATTCCATAAAAGGAGATTTGAGAAATGGGGCACATTCTGCCAAATGGCAGAAGCATTTACCTGCATTCCATTTCTACTCGCTTCAGAGACCATTCTTGGGTTAGTTAGCACTCTCTCTCTGAATTCCTGTTTTCTTGATAGCATACGGTCCAATTTAGTAATTGTGGGAATATAGGTTGTTCCTTTTCTTTGAAATAATTAGAGTCTGGATCATTACAGCCCTCTCTGACACTGGTGGGGTTGATTTGCCACGATGTTGTGGAACTCGATGCAATATTGAGTAACATTAAAAAAATCAAGATTCTCCTTTTGCTTTTGCACATCCTTTTAATTTTAAGTCTAAATTCAGGACATGTGGTCAAGCATTTGTCACAGCATGCAAGGACCAACTTGGATGAGTTCCATGGGTGGATAGTGAGCCTCATGGAACCCATCTTGTATGAATGCATATTCACATCCCCAACCATTCCTTTCTACCCACATACTTGCATTTGTGACCCTTAACATTTTGCTTAAAGCCCTACGAGAGTAGGGATCATAAGCTTTCCTTTGGCATTGATAAATCCCAGTTACATTGTACTGGTGTGGTGTTGCTTTGACTCTTATTATAGTCATGCAATGACCACAAGGGTCACAAACTGCGTTCGCATTATGTCCATGACAGCTGTAAGTTCATTACTCGCTGTTCTTGGTGAATTTCAGCTTCAGGTCTCCATTGCCTGGTGCAATTTTTCAAATTTCTTCAGGAGCCTTCTTCACTCGGGAGTGATGGATCCAAGCCTTCTGTTCTTTGATCTTGAGTGCTGTGAAGGTGGTGAGGAGTACCTGCAATGACCTTCCACTGTGGTTCAAGAGCTTCTCTGCAAAAGGCTTAACATATACATAATCCCAGGCTGCATCATGTACTGGCCCATCTAATTCTCTGCTTTGGGCCCCAGCCACATATTTTCCAATTTCTCTCTGGGACTCCAAAATGTGGTATTATTTCTTGTAACAATGCCTTGGTCACCTCTCGTGCCTTAGCTGTCTGGCTAGGGAAGGCTTCTGGCCACCCTGAAAGGTATCTGTTAACACTAATAGGTAATGATACCCCCCTTCCTGGGCAATTCCCTAAAATCAATTTGCCATTGCTGCCCAGGTCCACAACCTTTCCCAATTTGTCCAGTTTCAGGCTTTGGAAAGTGTTTAGGATTAGTTCGGAGGCAAAGACCACACTGACGAGTTACTTGTGTTACTGTGGCTTGTAATTTTCTAGCCAGAGTTCTAGCCTTTAAATAATTGTATAGGGCATCCATTCCCCAATGTTTTCTCATGTTCTTTTAGCACAAGTGACCACTACAAGTAAGAAGGTAGTACAGCTTTTCCTTCTTTGGTTACAGCCCACCCTTCCTGGTTATAAATTGCTTCTTCTTCCTTAATAAGTTTTTTATCCTTTTTGTTATATACTGGCTTACCTTCAATAGAGATCTTTTCATCTGGAATTAATACTGCCTTGACTATTTCACTGGGTACCTCACCTTTGGCTGCGTCTTTTGCCTCTCTGTCCACCAGCATATTTCCTTCTTCCAATTCTGAGCTCACTTTTTGGTGTCCCTTGATGTGCATAATAGCTACCTTTTCAGGTAACTGAACTGCTTCTAACAGTTTAAGTGTTTCTTGTGCATGTTTAATATTTTTCCCTTGTGAGTTCAGCAGTCCTCTTTCTTTCCAAATAGCTCCATGTGCATGAACCACTCCAAATGCATACCTTGAGTCTGTATAAATGTTGATTTCTTTTCCTTTTGCCAGCTCTAAGGCCCAGGTTAAGGTGATTATTTCAGCTTTTTGTGCAGAGGTATTTGTTGGCAATGGTCCAGAATCTATTACCTCTCTGCTTGTGGTAACTGCATAGACAGCATGTCTTTTTCCACTGATGATATAGCTGCTCCCATCAGTGAACCAGCTCTCAGCGTCCTCCAGCGATGTCCTTCAGATCCAGGTGACTGGAGTAGGTGGCTTCAATGGTCTCCAGGCAGTCGTTTTCCCATACTCCTGATCTGGAAGTCCCAGGGCTGGAGCTGACATAAGAGCCTTCTTTAGTTGGTTGAAGGCTCCTGTTGCTTCTGTTGTCCACTGAAGATCCCTGCTCCCTTCCGTGATTAAGGCATACAGGGGTTTAACGAACAATCCATAGTTATAAATGCACAGTCTGCACCACCCCGTCATGCCTAGAAAGGTTCTCAGTTCTTTTACTGTCTGGGGTTTGAGTTTGGCATATTGCTTCATACTTCAGTCTTGCCCCAGGTCCTTTGTCCAGCACTCACTTCATAGCCCAGGTAAATCACTGTTTGTTTCACCATCTGGGCTTTCTTTTGGGATACCCGATACCCTGCAGGCCCAAAAAAGTTTTAGGGGCTTACCGTCAATCCCATGCCTCTTGGTCTGGGTGGCTATTAAGAGGTCATCCACATACTGAAGCAGCTGTCCTCCTGGTGGAGGTTCCCAAGATTCCAAATCCTTTGCCAGCTGTTCTCCAAATATGGTAGGGGAGTTCTTGAACCCCTGGGGTAGTACACACCATGTGAGCTGAGTTTTACGTCCAGTTTTGGGATTCTCCCATTGAAATGCAAAAATTTTCTGGCTGGCTTCATGGAGAGGGAGGCAAAAGAAAGCATCCTTCATATCTAAAACAGTAAACTGTGGATGATACCAAACCCCCCGAGAAAGACCGCTGGAATGTAATACCTTAGAGACAAAGAAATTCCTTTAGTATGATACAACCCCTTTACTGAAGCCCTGTTATCTCTTAAGATTTCTATTGGTCTTTCAGTTAGCTAAGTGATCAGTCTCTTTTAGATTTAAAGTTGAAAGGTAACTGGATAGTGTTGGTAACTTGTAGTTTGATTTGTTAATTTTTCAATCCCTTGGAAATGTATAAAACCCCCTTCTTACTTGATGTATTCGGATTTTGCATGCTGAACCCTTCGAAGAATAAAATATCTTTGGAACCTCAGCTGCTGATCTCGAAGCCTTTGTCTCTGCTAGCAGGTAGGACTCTCTGAGCTATCCGAGTTCTAGAAGCACCCCCGAGGCTGGAAAGCCCCCAGCTTCAAAAAGCTACAGGAAACCAGGTTAGTTCAGGTGTTAAAAGAGTTAACAAAGTGTGAGGGTTAGGAACCACTGGATATAAATATTCAGTTATCTTATTAACAGCTCTTTAATCTTGTACTAACCTGTATGATCCATCAGGCTTTTTCAGGGGCAAAATAGAAGTGTTAAAATCAGATTGACACTGTTTTAATAGCCCTATTTGCAAAAAGTTTTCAATGATTGGGCTAATTCCTTCTCTGTCTTCCCTTTTCAAGGGATATTGTTTGACCCTTACCGATTGTTCTTCTTTAAGCTGGATTTGTACTGGTGGAGCATTCTTTGCCCTCCCTGGTATATTAGAGGCCCACACTCCAGGGAACACCTGACCTTTTATTTTCTTAATAATTTCTTCTTCATTTTCAACTTCAATTTTTTTTGTTATTAGCATTAAGCGTAAAAATTTTACATAGTTTTGATCTTTTACCTCCAAACTAATTTCCCCATTTTTAAATATTATCGTTGCTTCCAGCTGCTCTAGCACATCCCTGCCCAAAAGTGCAGATGGAGCATTAGGCAAATACAAAAATCAATGAATTCCTTACTGTTTTCCTAATTTATACTTTAATGGTTTGCAAAAATATGCTTTTTCAGGTCGACCAGTCATCCTTTTACATTTTTGTATTATTGCTACTAATTTCTTTGTCCCTGGTTTATATGCCCTCTTCTCGATTGCTGGAAACTCTCCATGCCTCATTTAGCAAAGTCTCCAAGTTCTGACTTGCTGGGCCTCACATCTTCTGGAGCTTTCACCTGATGTCACTTGTATTGCCCTAAAAACAAGTTTACCAACTGCTGTATTCCCTCATCAGATTCAGGATCCAGGGTGGTGTGTCGGCGCATTGCCTCTCACACCTGGTCTAGAAATTCAAAAGGAGTTTGAGAGGA
>JAREIS010001805.1:0-17943 GCA_030060385.1 Muscicapa striata striata
GCTTAAGCTTTGGACTGTTGTGCCAGATGACAAATTCATCAACTTCTGCCTTGCTGCCCTGACTTGTTTGTGTTTTGGCTTAACCTACTCATGTGAATCCATTTTTCTGCTCTCAAACAAGTAAAATCAAAGAGCAGATTTGCTGTGACTCATAAGCTTTGTTATATATGTTTATTAACATATGTTTATTTATATGTAAGTAGAAGCCAAACTCTACATATTCCAAAAGCTGTAGTCTAAAAGTCTTACTAAAAAGGAAGTGGTGGCACTACTGTCCACTTTACTCTAGATAGAAAACCATAATTCAGTATATTGAAGAATCAACCCCCAAATTACCTTATAGTAAAAATACATTAATTAAAATTTATCACTGATAAAAGAAGGTACGCAAGAAAGCCCCAATGTCTTTAATGATTTAATTTCTACTAGCAAGTGGCGTTAAAAAGATTAAGAAATATTGGATTATAGGAAAGAACCAGAATGTAAAGAACCATGGCCATTGGGCTCTCTGTAGCCATATTTCAGCTGTAGAACTCTTTAAGCTTTAGCACCATTTTTCTGGAAAAACAGGGAAGGATTTCAAGACTTGAGCATTGTAGAATCACAGAGCAACATGGGTTGGAGAGGACCTTGAAAGATCATCAGCTCCTGCCTGTTGTGGGAAAGAGAGCATGGAAACATTTTCCCATACCCTGTCCAGCTGCATGCTGAACCCTCCAGAAATGGGGACACAACCTGTCCCTGCAGAGGTTATTCCAGTGACTGTTCTCACCATCCATTTTCAGCAAGACTCCTCCCAGACCATCCTCTGTACTGGGCCCTAGTGTTATTCCATCCCAGGTGCACAATTTTGCACCTGACTTCGTTAGACCTCACCCAGTTCTTGCTAGCTGTCTTAGACACCTGGGCATTTTTGCGGGCTGGGGGTGGCCCCAGAGCCTGTGGCAGCGTGTCCAAGGGCATTTTGTGACACGGTGGAGCACGGTAACAGTGGAACCACGTGGAACACAGTGTCCAAGCAGCCCTTGGTGACAGGGTGGAGCATGGTAACTGTGGAACTGCAAGGAACAGGGTGTCCAAGGGCACTTGGTGACACGGTGGAGCACGGTCACCGTGGAACCAAGTGGAACAGGGTGTCCAAGCAGCCCTTGGTGACATGCGGTGACATAGGTGCTGGCGGCGAGGTGGCCCCGCCAGAGTGCTCGGTGCTCGCCACGGGACAGGACGCAGAGAGCGGTGCTGTGACCAGACCCCACAGAGCAGCTCGTTCGTGCTGACCTGGACCTTTCCCAAGCTCTCCTCCTGCGCTGGCCTCGCGGCCAGACTGCGCCACTCGGTGACTCGGAGCTCTTCCCATTCATCTGCCACCCCTGCGGCCGGTGCCCTCGTGGCCAGGCCATGGGACTCGGTGACTCAATCACTCAATCAGTTTCCTGTCATTGAGGCAGGAGCCCTCGAGAGCAGAGCACAGGACTTGCTGTCCTGCAGCCTTCCTGAGACTTCTCCGTCACTGGTGCCTTCAAGGCCGACTGTGACACTGCCTCGGACCTTCTGAGGGATCTGTCTCGAAGGTGCCCTCGAGGCCAGGCAGCAGGATGGCAGGCAGAGTGTTCAGTCTGTTCAAGACGCTTCGGGTAGAAAAGAAGAAAGGCCCTGCAGCTGCCCCAGCACAGCAGCCTCAAGAGCCGGAGCAATTGCAGCCCCTGCAGGATGGTGAGTGGCAGAGCTGGGCCATAGGGATGGTGCTCAGAGCCAGCTTGGCCCCATCCCATCCCATCCCATCCCATCCCATCCCATCCCATCCCATCCCATCCCATCCCATCCCATCCCATCCCATCCCATCAGTCCTGGTTTTAGGACAGATATCTGCCAATAAAGGCAGAAGCTTCTCTTTGAAATGGAGAATGTAAACCCCCTCTCTCCAAATTATTATAAATTAAAAATTAAGGGGCTCTCAGGCAAAGGAATGGGAATTAGGAAGAACAGTTCTTCACTGGGAAGATTAAAATATAAATACAGTATTACAAAAACAATCCCAACCCTGACAGAGTCAGAACATAACCTGACACCCTGTCAGTCAGGGTGTTGGTAGCAGTCCCATCAAATGGTGGCTACAGTCCCCCTGCAGTGGCACGTGTGATTGAGCTGAAGCAGTGTTCCTGTAGAAGGGTGCAGCCTTCCTCCAAAAGTCCAGGGGTGGTGTAGAAAAGGTCAGGCTTCTCCTCTGGAATCCAGTGGAAAGAAGGGTAACTTGCTGTCCAAAAGCTCCATTTCTATCTAGGTAGGAAAGGCTTGGTTCCTCCCCCTGGCTGGAGCATCTCTCAATGGGATGATGTAATTTTATCAGTCATACAATGGGACTTAAAGGGTCATCAGCAAATTATATCTCCCGGGAGGGAGGATGGGTTGTGGAAAAGATAAAAGTGATTGCCCCATCTTGTCCTAAAGATGGCCCATTAGCAGATACTGTGTGCCACAGAGATAAGGAATCACTACCCCACCCGGTTTTAACAGATGGTGATAGAGTACACATTTCTGGTCCACACCTGGAACCCCCAAAACCAATCATGTGCGACAGGGGTGGTGGATTGGGCGGCAAGGGGGAAGGAGGGGAAGAGTGGGAGGAACAAAGGGGACTGGGACCCCCAAATTGCATTGGGAGGGGTCCCACTCTGTAACTGCTTGACTGGCAGCCTCGTGGTGGAGGCAGAGCTGCAGACAGACAGGACACACTGCTCACCTTGTGTGCACGAGAGTGACAGTTTATTCATGGAGGTTCCCTTTTATTGGGGGTCCAAAATCCTCATGCCTGAGCATATCATTGCTTGAGGTCTTGGTGCTGCCCAGCTCCTTTGACCAATCCCATGCCTGCAGCCCAGGTGGAATCCGACCGGGTTAAATCCACCCGGGGCGGGCCCATGGTACTGAGCCGGCTTTCCAAGGCAGCGCCTATTGCAAGCAGCTTGCACTGCAACAACTGCCCTTTCCTTTTTTATTAAAAGGGTAAAAATGCTCTCTGTCCCTATCTGCGAGGGCACATTGCAAACAGGGTGGCAGAAGACAGCATACATCTAATTTGGGATGAGGTTTCTCACTGGAGCTGCAGCATTCTTGCCTGAGGAGCTGTTGGGTGAGAACTATTAACCACAGGCTCAGTGTTTAGGAGTTTCAAGTTAACACTGTTGTAATAAAACAGCCGTGACTCGATTTTCTTCATGCAGAAAACCCAATTCTTTCTTCACACAGCTTATTTTTTACAGACCTCGTGTGTAACTCTATTTGGTTAATAGTTTTCATGCCAAATACTCCATTGGTTAGTAAAAGGTATTTTACTTGCCAATCAAATTCCTCTGTACTTGGTTAGTTTACATATTTTGTTCACTGGTTCTCATGAGACAGATTTCTTGTTTATTGCAGGTGCAAACGGTTCTTTTATGAGAATAGCTTTGTGTTAATTGTTTTCTTGCTTAAGATTGTTTTCACATGGGAACAAGCAAGTTACTTAGCTCACTCTTGTGGGGGTGTTATCTCATTGAGGTTATCACTGGTTATCTATTAGATATGGGATAATATACATAAAAGACCAATTACAATCAACAAAACTTAGCAAATTCTATCATGTCATTGACACAAGGTTTCACAGCATAAGAAAATAGAAGAATAATGTCCAATGTCTTCTAGGGAAATGGAAATAAATGACCATTGTTTTAAAATCCAAATAGTCCATTAGCTGGAAATGTTGATCTTTGACATCACTGAATGAGCTCTTGGATCCTGCAACAGGGAATAACTAAAGGAGGTTAGTAGGAGCATTATACCATGATGATGACCTAAGGCTTTTGTTGGCAATTTGCCTCTAAATTTCCAGACACAGCTGTGTCTTGGCAGTCCTACTTCTGTTTTTGTTCTGACCACGAAGGCTGCATGTGATTAGCTTCTTTTTCTTCTCACTGGGCCTCATTTTCTTGGAGGCAATTGATGTTTGGCTGAATAAACAGGTGATTACTTTGAACTTGTTGATGGTAAAAATACATGCATACCTTCTCCTTAAGTTAATGAATTAATTAGACTTTGTCATTGTACATTCAATTGAGGAGCCTTACATAAAAATATTTTAATTTTTTTGTATAAATATTGCAATTTTTAAAATGTAAATATATAAATATTTAGAAGCTAATTCTTTGTTTTAAAAACAGCATGCATGACTCTTGCCATGAACATGAAGGGAACATCAAAACAAAACAATATATATAGTAAAACCAAAACCAGCAATCGGGGATAATTCAGATACAACAGTCCCAAACAATTCTGATAAGAGACATAATTAATAACACATGTGAAATTAAATTATTACCAAGCACTAAAACATTGCACCATCATCCCAGTGTCTGCAACAGCTGATAAACCTCAAATCAGTGAAGAATTGGATAAGCATCTGTTGGGGGTTGGTTTTCCTTCCCTCTCTGCCTCTGGAATTTTTCCCCATTGAAATGCTAAAAAGCACTGATGGTTAGGTACTAGCACTGGAGGGGAGTCTCCCTGTTTTTGGGAGTTTCTCTTGGAGGGGGGGGAGGGTAGGGGAGGGAAAAGGGGAACACCGTGAGATTAGAAACAGGTCAAGGAGGGTGGGGGCAGTTGCTGGCTCTCACTCGTTTTTGGCTTTGGAGGAAAAAGGTCGTTGCTACCCACCCCCACCATCCCAAAGCCGGGAGCTGCCTCTCTGTTTTGGCCCCTCACCCCTGCTTGGATGCCCTCCCGCTTCAGCTTGCTGTTTGCCGAGCGTCCCGCCTCTCCTCCATCCCCTTCCCATCTGGGACACAGCCACCATCACCCCCAGCACCCCTGCAGCTGCGCAGGATCGTCGCATCTGCCCTGTCCACCGGGAATCTGCCAGAGCTCCCTGCACACTGTGACAGGAACTGCACCACAGGGAAAAGTGCCTGAGGCCGAGAAGGACTGGAACTGGGTTACTGCTCTGTCTGTTGTGAATTCCAGAGTGGTTGTTTTGTTTGCCTTGTTATACATACTAGTAAAGAACTGTTATTCCTATCCCCATATCTTTGCCTGAGAGCTGCTTAATTTAAAAATTATACTAATTCAGAGGGAAGGATTTACTTTCTCCACTTCAAGGGAAGGCCCTGCTTTCCCTAGCACACACCTGTCTTTTTTTCAAACCAGGAGAGATTTTGGTGCCCAATGGTGGCACCTGAGGGCATTGTGAGGAATGGGTGGAAAGGAATAATGGTTCTTGAGTGACCTAAGTTTTTGTGTTAGGTGGCACCATGTGGTCTAGCTTACCCTGGTTCAGGTTGCACATGGTCACAGCTATATCTCTCCCATTTGCAGCCCCTTATCTGAACATGGGTCCTATAACTAAGGCTACTGTAGCTGTTATCCAGTTCATTTTGTGGGTTGATAAGGTGAGGAATTCATGGATTTTTAACTCCCTCTGGAAGATGGGTACATGGATTCAGAGCTATCACACTCTAACTGTATGTTTTTGGGGTTACTTTAGTAATGGTACTTACTGTGAGGAAGTGACAGGAGGGGCAATTTTCTCCCAACCCTTCACCCAGATTTTTAGGTCCACCCCACCAGTTTTTGAAGGGTTCCAATCTCCTCTAAATGCTAATGATATCATACAGTGGCTGGTGTTGCTGATATGCCTGTTCAACCTATTCTATTTCACATTCAGAGATAAGGGGATATTGGCTTGGATAACCCCTCTGATACCTACCCCAGAGACTAGGGATGCTGCCCCAGAGCCTGATCCTGCCCCACAGCCCACCTCAGAAAGGATCCACCCAGAGTGGGTGGGGGTTCTAGTGAAGGAGATAGGCCAGATACTGAAGGAGTGCCTTTCCCCAGCTGGTGAGAAACCCTCCCCCTGCCCTAGAAAGGGAGAGTCTGATGGTGCTGCAGTGGATTCCACAAACATTACATCTGTCAGGTTCCAACTGAACTGCAAGGGCACTCACAGCCAGCAGCAGTTGCCCCTATGGAAAGTAAAAATTTTAAGATGAAAACAAAGCACCTAGATAATAAGGATCAGCAAGGAGGGCCCTCACAAACAGCAGGAGAACCAGAGGCTGAGATTGTCATCGACTCCCTGTCTTATGAAAACCTTTGTAATCTGCGAAAAGATATTGCAGGATGGTGCAGTGAGGCTTTTACAACTTGGTTACTTCGGGTCTGAAACCTTATGGATACAAGTGTGCAACTGGATGTTACTGAGGCAAGAAATTTGGGACCTTTAACCCAGGACTCAGGTGTGGATCAGGTATTTGTAAGGGAGCCAGGCCCCCTTTCCCTCTGGGAGCGGCTTTTAATGAGTGTGAGAGAGAGGTTTGTCCACAGAGAGAGAATGCAGGAGCACCACCATAGAATGCGCTGGAAGACCCTTGAGGAAGGGATCCAGCAGCTGAGAGAAGTGGCAGTATTGGAGGAACTCTTTGGGAGGGATGGACAGCATGACAATGACCCTGACAAGGTCAGGTGCACAGGGCAGATGTTGGGGAATCTGGCAAACCTGGGGCCATCTCAATATACCACTTTTATTGCAAGAATTAATGCTGATAACAACTGAGAGACAGTGGGTGCTGTCGCCAATAAGCTGAGGAACTATGAGAGTGCGATCAATGGCCCGATGCAGGCTCATGTCTCTGCTGGGATTAAGAGCCTCCAAGAGGAGATGAGGGAGGAGGTGAGGAGGAACAGTTCCCATATGGCACCTGTGAAAGTCACAGGCCCCAAAGTCAGAGCCCAACATCCCCCAGCTAGGGAGAGAGGATGCACCCCACAGGCTGACCTGTGTTCTGTCTGCATGACCATGGGGAAGACATGAGAAGGTGGGATGGGAAGCCCACTTCTGTCCTGGCAGCACGAGTGCACCAACTCAGGGAGTTCCACTAAAGTGAAGGAGCCTCAGCCTCCCATAACCAAGGTGCTGTGTATTACAGAAGGGAAGATGATCTGTTGAATCCCCTTGAAGGAACCTCTAGTATGTATGCCCAGGAAGGAAATAATAACCAGGGCTAGAGGGGCCCTGTATCTAGACAGGGAGAGGCACAGGAAAAACGATGTGGATCCAATGGCCTGGCTCATCAGAGCCATAGAAATAGAGGCATTAGTTGATATTGGTGTGCAGTGTACCCTAATGCCATTGGGACGTGGTGGCAGAACCTGTTTCCACTGCTGGGATGACAGGGGAATTGTAGGAATTGACTCTGTTGGAAGCCAAAGTGAGCCTGACTGGCAAGGAGTGGCAGAAACATCCAACTGTGACTGGCCCAGAGGCTCCATGTATTTTGGGCAAAGACTTCCTCCGGAACAGCTACTACAAAGACCCAAAGGGACTCAGGTGGGCTTTTGGAATAGCTGCTGTAGAGGCAGAGGGCACTGAGCAGTTGAACACCTTGCCTGGACTGTCAGAAAATCCATCTGCAGTGGGACTCCTGAAAGTGACAGAGCAACAAGTACCAATGGCCACCTTGACAGTGCACCACTGGCAGTATCGGATGAATCAAGATGCCGTGATCCCCATCCACAAGATGATCCGTGAGCTGGAGAGCCAAGGGGTGGTCAGTAAGGCCCACTCACCCTTCAACAGCCCCATCTGGCCTGTGCCAAGTCTGATGGAGAATGCATATTAGCAGGCAGTTCTATTCTTCATGGCTATTTCCACCCCAGTGCTGCCCCACATGCTTCACCCTAAGGCAGTTGCCCACCACTGCTGGCACAAGGGAACTGGCTCAGGGAGCATTACAGTTCTAGAGAGGTTTGCACCTGGCACAGCCTCTCGTCCTGATGGCAGCAGTTTCCAGGGGAGGTGGGCGAGAGCAGCAGTGGATGCACATAATAATGCCACTTGTTCCTTGGTGCATTTGAAAAACTCTTGTTTGACATGTTAGATTTAAAAGGTCAGTATAAATCAAAGCTTTAGACACGACTATGAAATTTATTTAGAGAACAAACTGCCCTCCAAAGACACCGGCGCACCCCAGCACATCCGTGCTACACAGACACCCACCCACGCACAGTCTCCACCAATGCACACACGGCCACAAGCACAAGAGCTGTTGTACTCAGAGAGCTCGTGCACACTGATACGTGCAGTGTCATTAACACATAGAAATCTCCCTCCCAGTGCACAGGGGTTTGGGGCAGTTTTCCCATTTTGGGGAAATCAAAGCCATGCACTGATGCTCCTAATTAGGGGGTAGGAGAAATGAGGCTCCAGGGCATCTCACTGAGCCGGAGCCAGCGAACACGCAGGGCTGGGAAAGGCGTGCCAGGAGCTGCGGAGAACTTTGTTTGTGTTTCCAGGCCAATCCCGCCTCGGGCCCGGGCCCGTTCCAGGGCTGTTCCTCATCTCCGGCTTTCCCCTCACACAGCCCGGGGGGCCCTGAGAGCGCGGGCCGAGGCTGCTGAGCCGTCTGCAGAGCCCGCCCCTCGCTGCCATTGGCTGATTCTGCCGTCACTCCTCGTTCTCGCGCGCTGATTGGGACAAGCCGCCCCCCCCCCGGTTGCCCCATATTCGTGGCCTCACCGGGCTCCAGCCGCTCCCGTGTCCGCACAGACGCTTCCGCAATGGCGCCTTTCCGCGCCGGGGTTGCCTTGTCCCCGTTTTGCCCAATCAGCGCGCGAGATCGAGGAGTGACGGCAGAATCAGCCAATCGCAGCGAGGGGCGGGCTCTGCACTCGGCACGAACTTGCCTTCCTTTCCCCGAGCTGCGCCATTTCCCGGAAACCGCGGCTGAGGAGCGATTCTGGCGCTGGGCCCGGCCCAGGTAGGAGGCCAAGGAACCGCTGCTGCCCTGAACCGCCGGGAGCACGGGGTGACGGAGAGCTGAGGGCGCTGGGAGTTGGGGGTGAGTCCGGGATGGAACCGGGACCTAGCTTCAGCTTTGGCAGGAGCCCGAGGCGGGAAGGGATGTTTGAGGGAGGCCCCGGTGCTGTGCGGGAAAATTCACGTCGCCAGAGGGAAGGGTGGAACAACACAAGGGATGAGCAGTAGTCCTAATAATGCACATTAACATAAACATAAAACTTAGGTTTTTTCGCTACGCTCCCCCTAATAGGTTATTCCACTAATTATTATTAAGCATAGAGTTCCAGGTCTGTACAGGTACATGGGCTATTTGTTTTATTTCTTCTGCAATGTTAGTATCTACTTTACCATTATTATCCATTTCTAAGCAGCATTCAGAATTATTGAACTTCCCACACACTCCTCCTTCTTCAGCGAATAGATATTCCTGGGCTAGTTGATTTTGATATACTGCTGCTCTAGTTTGAGTAAGTTGTTTAGCTATCAATTCCATTGCTCGGGCTGTTCAGTTGGAGGTAATTTCTATTATGGCTTGTAGCCTGATAATTCTGTTTAGCATATAAACTGGAGTGCCATAGCCCCAGCTCCCATCTTGAGCCCAGGTCTGGTCCATAGTACTCGATAATTCATTCTGGGGGCCATTTATCATCCTTCCAGATTTGTGTTCCCCTTATGGGTGGGCTCCTTTTCTTTTGATACAAAGGTTTGTAAAAGGGAATTCCGAACACTCTATTACCTTTTCCTTTGGTAATGTAAAAAACGCAGGCTGGATAATCCCTAGAGTACATGTCCCTCTCCATCTTTCTGGCAGGGTATTATAAGCTGTTTTCCCACAGATCCAAAATATTTTGTCTGGGGCTTTCCAGTTTAGTTTAACCGATTCAGGTTGTTGCCAATAAGTTCTTACACTTTTTACTTCTTTGTATGGTTTAGCTCTATTCTTATTATACCAGCAAAATCCTGTAACATTGTTCTTTATACAATTACCTTTACTTAACTTTCCCCAATATCCTTTTGGAGCTTCGGGCCACCAAGACTGACTGCTTGTATTTGTAATCAGGATAATCTTACAGGGGATGTGCCCCACATATTGGGTAAAGTTAGTTCCCTGACGTGTTATACATACCTCTCCTGTTACCTCATGACTTAGAACTCACCCTTTACACCTATTGACTCCCCTCGATATTTCCATTTGATTCCACTGTAACAACTGCTCTGGGCCTAATCCCTCCCCCCTCCATGGCTGTAATCGATCATATGCATTCCTCCACAGATCCAACAGTGAATTAAGTTCAGTTCAGTAGTAATTACTTTCATGAATTCTACAAATAAATTCTTTCCTGGGGTGGGTAAGTCCTGTTCGCTGCCTTGTTGTTTCAATTTCTTGTACAAGTTAAAATTTCCCTCACACTTTGTCCTTGTTCCCTTGAATGTTTTAGTTATATTCTTTATCAATTCCTCCTTGTAGTGATCTTGCACCCCTCCCTGATCTGAATATCCTCACATACCTTCTTTTGTGAAGCAGAGGTATGCTTCTCCTACTGGGCAACTTTGGTATGCCGATGGAGCCCACCCTCCTTTTCCCAAACTGGTGGCTACCCAGTAACTTTTTCCTGTAATAGTGCAAGTTTCTAAGTTGTATTTATTATAGCAGGCCAAATTGATATGTGTGTGGAAGGAAGGCAGGGTGGATACCATGCTCTACCATACCCAATTGTCTGGTAACACTTGGAACAAGCATCAGCACTGTTTCTTTTTATCCTAATTAGCAATAGGATGAGTCCCATGATTATTTTCATCCCTCTGCCTCTGTCAAGGCCTATGAGGCTGACAGTAGCCGAGGTTTGTTTAATTTTCTCAGCAGCAGGGAGTATGTCCTGGGGTCTCCCACTTTGTCTCTCTCTTTTGGTGGCGTTTCTTAATTTTGTCCCAGCTTTTAGCCTTAACATTCCAGTACGAGGTACAGCAGTAACAGCACGGTATACACAACCCTTTCTTGCACTCTTTTGCCAGTACCTCTGCTTTGGCTTCCTCTTTTTTTTCTTGTTCTATTCTCAAATAATTCCCACCAGTTATGATTATCGATTTTGATTTTTTCCTTGTGCTGATAGGGTATTAAGTACCTTAACAGTTTCCTTATGTTGGTTTCTTTTACATTGGACACATAATGCGAATGGGAGATACCCACCATAGGAATGACACCACCACAACTCAGTACAATATGGACACCTTTTTTGATGAATGGGTTACAGTCACACCCAGGTTCGGGACAGGTGACTTTCAGTCCTGATTGGGAGAACTTTGAGACAAATTGATCCAGTATCAACATCAAATCTCTGAATTTGCACTGTGAGGTTTCCAGGCTCAGATGTCACTGCCCAGCCTGCAGTAGGAGGGGTTACAGGACCTTTGACTCTACTCACATGTGTCCATCCCTTTTCAGATGTCTGCACAGCTGTTTCAGTCGTTAACAGAACTAAATGTGGTCCTTCCCATTTTGGATCTAGGCTTTTTTCTTTCCATAGTTTAATTAACACATTGTCCTGGCTTAATCTTATGTATGGCCAATCCTAGAGGGACGGTTTGAGCTAAAATTCCTTTCTTCCTTAATTCTTGCAAGTTTTTTTATTGTTTATTATGTAATTCTGGAGGAAGGGTCCTGAACTAAGGCTGGATCAAGGCGTGCTCCTTTAGGGCAAGGCATACCATAGAGCATTTCATATGGTGAAATCCCTGTTTTCAAATTTGGCATCGTTCGTATATTAGACAGGGCTAGTGGGAGGCACTTTGTCCATGGCATTTTAGTCTCAATCATTAATTTTGACAGCTGTTGTTTTAAAGTTTGATTCATCCTTTCAGCTCTCCCAGAACTCTGAGGGTGCCAGGGTGTGTGATACTCCCAGCTGATGCCTAGTGCTGAGGTCAGTCACTTCAGCACCTTTGATGCAAAGTGCGTCCCCTGGTCTGAGTCTATTGCTCGGACCAGGCCATACCTTGGTATTACGTGTTCTATCAATATTTTGGCTACCACTTGTGATGTGGCTCCAGCTGCAGGGTATGCCTCTACCCAGTGGGTTAATTGGTCTACTATTACTAGTAAATATTTCCACCTTCCTATTTTTGGTAATTCTGTAAAATCTGTTTATATTCTTTCAAAGGGTCTGTAAGCAGTTTTCCATCCTCCTGATGGCCCTTGTTGCATATTTTTAAAATTAATTTTCTGACAAGTTAAACAACTCTGGACGCTCTGGTTTACAATATCAAAAATGTAAATGCATCCAAAAAATTTTAAAAATTGGTCTGCTAGTGATTTGGTTCCCCAATGAGTTTGTTGATGTAATTGTTCACTAATTTATCTGGCCTGGGCTTTAGGTAAAATTTCCCTGCCATCTGGTAAAACCCATTTATTCTCATGCTATTCTGCCTTTAATTTCTTTATGGCTTCTTTTTCCTGAGGGGTAAATATCTTCTTAATTCCTGGTTGGAGCTGGGATAAACTGTAGTACTTAATACAGAAACTGGTTTTTGCTTCAGTGCTGCTTTTTTTGCTTCTTTGTCAGCCAGATTATTCCCTCTTGTATGATAGCTTGTTCCTTTTTAGGTGCCCTCTTATGTGGACCACAGCAATTTCAGTGGGGCCCCTGAGAACCTCTAGTATTCTAATAATTAATTCTTGATGTATCAATCCCCATCCTTGAGTGTTAATTAACCTGCTTTTTTCCCAAATTTTCTGTATGCCTTAGGCATACTTAGAATCTGTATATATGGTCCCTTTTTAACCCTTTAAGTGAGATAGTGCCCTGTAAAGAGTGAATTGTTCACAAGCCTGAGCACCATGTTGCGTTTAAGGGTCTGGATTCTACTGATTTTAGTTCTTCTCCTCCTACTATGGCATATCCCGATTTTCTTTTTCCTTCTACTACTCTGGAAGACCCGTCTATAAACAATTTTACTCCATCCTTAAGTTCAACTTCCCCCAGGTCAGGTCTAATTTTTGTTTGTAACGCTGAAATGTCCCCACAATCATGTTCTAAATTTTCTCCTGGTTCCCCACATAGGAATAGTGCAGGACTTTGAGCAGTTGTTGTTTTTAGCTCTCTGACTGGGGAAGTGATTAGAACAGCTTCATATTTTAATATTAGGGCATCAGTTAGCCATTTCTCGGCTTTCTGATTCAGAATTCCCCTTACATTATGGGGGGTGTGTACCCCCAAAGGTGACTTTTTGGGCTTCTTCAGTTAAAAGTGCTGTGGCTACATGTGGGCCATGTGGGCCAGCCCCAATTGACAGGGTGTAGCAGTTTAGAATAATATCCCACTGGCCTTCAACTGCCTGCCCATTCCTGAGTGAGCACCCCATATGCTGTTAGATCAGAGGTGTTTACAAATAATTGGAATGGTCTTTCAAATCCAGAAGACTTAGTACATGGGCTTGAATTAAAGCATGTTTGACCTTTTGAAAACTTTTATCATCCTCCTCTGTCCATTTTAGGCGATTAGTGATAAGTTTTATATCGAAATTTCATTTTCTCACTAAATCCCTCTATTCATTGACAGGAGTATCCCAGCAGTCCCAAAATTTTCCTCACTTCTTCTTTTGTTTTTGGAGGTCCCAGGCTTAGTATTCCAGAGACTCTTATTAGGATCCAATTTCTTTTTTTCCTTTACTTAGCCAATGTCCTAAATATTTTACTTCTGGTTTTGTGAATTGTAACTTAGTTTTGGATACCTTCAAACCCTGTTGTCCCAAAAAGTTTAATAGTCCCATTTCTAGTAGATTTCTTGTCTTTTCCTGCTATTAATAGATTATCTACAGGTTGTAACAATTTCACCCCTTCTGGTGGCTCAAAAGACTGCATCAATTCTTCTAGGGCTTGCCCGAAGAGGTTGGGGGATTCTGTAAAGCCCTGAGGCAATACTGTCTAATGCAGTTGTTGTTTTCTGCCCTTATCAGGGTCTTCCCATTCAAAGGCAAAATAATCTTTATTACTTTTGCTAATGGGCATGCCCAGAAGGCATCTTTTAGATCTATTGCACTGTACCAAGTGTAGTCAGGGGACAGCTGATTTAAGGGAGTGTAAGAGTTTGCTACTACAAAATTTTTGGTAGTAGTTTGTTGATTTATAGCCCTCAAATTTTGTACCAATCTGTAATCCTCTCTGTCTTTTTGACAGGCAAAATAAGAGTCTTACGTGGGGACATATGTGGTTCTAAAGTGCCTTGTTGCAAAAAGTTTTCTATGACAGGCTTAAGGCCCCATCTCCCTTCTAGTGATATTGGACATTGATGAACTTGGATAGGCAAATTGGATCAGTGATTTTCACTTTGATAGATTTAATTTTTAACTTCCCTGTTTCCCCAGGGGTATGCCACACTCAGGACATATTTGTTCCTCATCCTTTTGGGTTAAGGCATAAATTGTAAGTTGCCCTTGGGATACTTCAGTTTTCAAATCCAATGCTATTATTAAATCCCTCCCCAATAAATTATTTTCTGCCTCTGACAGATCATTTAATTCAATTTTGCTCTGGATCTCAGTTTGCACATTTTAATAACAGGGACCCAAGATGGTTTACCTTTTGCTCCAACCACGAGTGCTAGGTTTACACCTTTTTGGTGGATGTTTAATTGTGGATTTTTTGGCTCCTGTATCTCCTAAAAATTCCACCTCCTCTCCCTGGGGACCGATTCTAAATTTTATCAAGGGCTCTTTAGATGGTAAGGTCTCCAGTACATACAGCCCCTGACGCCCCTATTCATCCTCCTGGAACATTTTCTTGTCCCATATCCTCTCTTTACAATTTTTCTTTAGATGGCCTTTGTATAACTCCCTTGTATCCCAGCATCTTAGTATTATTCCCAATGGGCTGCCTGATGGTATTTCTGGCAACCTACTTGTCTTATCTTTATTTCTTTGTGGATCACAGGAACTTGGACCCCTTCATGGGTCATTCAGACTTAAAACCTTACTCTTTCTTTGTCCCATTTTTTACCTCAAGGGACTGTCTTGAGGTGTTTGTGCTCCCCCTTGTGATCCACCTGAGTCAGGATGGGAAGGAATTTTGCCTCTACCTGGGCTGGGATGGGAAAAGCAGCTTTCCCTCTTCCCTCTGTGACTCCTGTGTTGCTCTCCACTTTTCCCTGCCCTGGTCCCACCTCTGCCTGGGCTGGGATGGGAAAAGAACCTAGATTCTCCCTGGGCTAGGATGGGAAAAGCAGCCTCCCCTCACTCGCTTTGTCCCTTCACTGGCCGGGTCCCTGGCGGGATACCGGAACCGCGGATAGAAGGGCTCTGCTCTCACTTCATGGCAAAATCCACGTCTCATTCAGGCAAGCACACAGTCACCTCCACCAAACCAGACAATTACTTACAGCTTCCATGCTCCTGTCTGGGTCTTTGTGCACGAGAAGTACAGGTGATTTTGCCATGATCTTCTGGGGAGCTCTTTCCTTGCTCAGTCTATATCGTGAGGTCGTTGGGTCCCAGGAACCACTGACAAACTGGGGCCACAGTAATGGGGAGCCTCCCCGAAATTGCAGTGCCTCTCAGGGCTCCAAGAACAGCCTTGGTTTTGGCACCAAATTGTTATAAATGAGAAACAAAAAGTCTCAATATTTAGCAAAATTTATATTGCTTTTTTTTATATAGACGGAGCAGCAGCGCTGGGGAACATGGGGGTCATGCCCACTCCACGCTCCATCCAACCTTGGTTTGCAGCCTCTTCCTATAGTATGGTCTCTCGTTGTAATTAGTCTTTTTTTGCTGTCATAATTTTGCCAGGTAAGCAGCAGTGGTTGAAATAAACACCTGTAAAGTCTCTGGGCGATAGTCAGTCTCATAGATAACCATCTGGTCTTGGTAGATAAAAATCGGCAAGAGTTGAGACGCCTGGTCTTTATAGACAGCATTGATTAAACAAAGGCAGGAAGTCAGAGCTTGCAAAATCTATCGGACTATTGGAAAGTCTGATTTTGCAAACTGGTAGTAGATACAACTGATTTAGAAAACATAATATTCATAACAGGGGGATTTAAAACAGAATGATTTAATAATATATTTTCCTCTATCTAGGATGGAGTCTCCCAGTCAGGTCTGTCACGCCTCCCTCAGGACAGGAACTCCCTTGCTGAGCAGCTCAGGAAGGCTCTCCACGGGATCCCCTCAGAACAGGCTCCCAGCCAAGGGATCTCCCACGGCTCAAAGCCCCCAGAGCCACTTCGGGCTCCTGCGGGCTTCCGCTCGGGCCAGCTCTCAGGCATGCCCCTGCTCCGGCCCGGGCTCCTGCGACCGTGGGTCCTGCTCATCTGGGCCAGGAGCTCTGGCCGGCCCGCTGGTGAGCTCCGTCAGGCCGGCTCCTGCTGCCCCTGGGCTGCCGGGTCTGGAAGCGCAGCGGCCGCGCGTCTCCGCTTGGCGATCTGCGCGCTCCTGTCGCAGTGATTGGGCAGAGCTGGCGCCCGGCCAGGCCATTGGACGCTGTGCGTCGGCCGCGGTCCTGGGCGGCTGCAGGCAGTGGAGCGCTGGCCTGGGCTGGGCCCCGGCGAGGCGGCGGGGCTTGGGAAATTTCGTCGCCGGTTCGTGCCCAACTGGGCGAGGCGCTAAATGACTGCGATGCAGCGGACTCGCTGCGAGGAGCCGCGCTCTCACGCCTCTTTTTTCCTCTTTCCTGTGGGTGCATCTCTTCTGCCTTTCCCCAGTGGCTGGGTTGGCAAAATTCTGTCCCAGAGGTTCATGTGCCCAAAGGAGACCAGTCCTGTAAAGGACTCACTTATGAAAAGGTGTCCTCCATGCAGATTGCAGGTCTCTGAGCGCACGTTGCTCATTTATTTCTAACATTTTCTGTCTCTCCTTTCTCCTCCCCCAGTGGCTGAGTAAGGAATTCATCTTACCTCATCCCCTCTGCATTCCACTTAATATTTAATCCTTTTAGTTACATCCATGTCCGCTTGTTAGGTTTCTTTCTCAGTTCAGGATTGAGCGTTTGCTGGATCAGAGTTTTGGAAAGTGGTTTGAACGATGGTTGTCTCCTGCGTCTTTAGTCAATCCATGTACCACGGAGATAAGGATCCCTGTCCCACCCAGCTTCAACAGATGGTGATAGAATACACATTTCTGGCCACATCCTGTATTGCAACCCAAGACAAGGGGATACTGTGGGACACCCTGTAGGCAAACCCAAAGCCAGTGGAGGCAGAGAGGCGGCTATTTCCATTTTTTCTGGTTCTGACACGGATTGTGAGACTGCGCTGTCATTGCCTGAGACCCCTTGTGGAGCCCGCTACTCTGTCTCAGGGACTGCCTATGGTAAGGACAGAATAACTGTATCTTCCCTCCCAAAGAACTCTCGCACAAACGCCCGGAAGGCAGCCACAGGGTGGCCTGACTCTAACTCCGCTTCTGCACCTGCAGCGGCCTTTCTTTCTGCTTTTAATTGCTTTAACGCCGTTATTACTACTTTCCATACTGTACTAAATAAGTCACTTGGATTCTCTTGATCCATCATTCACGGCATCCCAAAGACTCTCGCCCAGCCTTTCCCACTCAAGGATATCAAAAACACTTCTAGGGTTAGCAAAAAATCCTTTTTCCTGACCCCATCTTAATAATCTTATTAAATCCTCTTGGTCGTACTTGGCTGCTCTCATAGAGAGGATACGCTGGAGGATATTTAATTTTGCCTGTTGTTCTTTCGACAGTGCTTTTCCCATCCTCCCAGACCCGGTCCCTCACCCTTTACCATCATTCTCTGCTGTGTTCTTTGTAGAGCTTTTCTTGGAAATCCTCTATCCCGTGCTCCACCGGCTTCCTTCCGAGCCACTCTCAGGAGTTTTCTCTCTCTCGTATTCCTCCGATTCTCACGGAGGTGCACTCCAGCTCCAAATGCCTCTGTGGTCTGGCCACGGCCGCCGCAACCGGCCTCCCGTCTGTTCGATCCACAACCCCCCTTCAGAGACTGAGTTCAAAGAGTCCAATAGTCCACTTCACGTGCACAAAATGTATGATTTATCATGTCGGGGTCACCAGCATGCAGGAGACAAGGACTTCTGGACAGCAAATCAATATGCTTATGCAGAAGCCAATTTATTGTTTATTTTTAGCCCTAATTATACATTCTA
>JAREIS010001806.1:0-18335 GCA_030060385.1 Muscicapa striata striata
GGGCTGTGCTGGCTGGGGAGGGGGCACCAGAGCTGTGCTGCTCAGGGCAGTGTCTGCCCTGCAGGGCAGGCTGGCAGGTGCCACATCTGCCCTGCAGCAGGGCTTCCCTCAGCACTGCCTCCTCCTCCCTGCCCATGGCTCTGCTGCTGCAGCTGTCCCAGCCCGAGCTGTTCCTGTGGCCCTGGGCTCCTTCCCTGCCAGGAGCCCAGCCCAGCCCCTGGGCCAGCTCTGTCCCTGCAGCTGCTGGGGCTGCAGGGATTAAAGAACAGCTCCCCAGGCCTGGGCAACATGGAAAGGTGATGCTGGATGGATCTGGAGCTCGGGAGATGGGGGCACCTGCTGAGGTTCCCAGGAAAACTCAGTGTGATGGTTTAAAGCCTCGGTCCCTGCTCTACCCTGCACAGATGAGTTTCCATTCCAACCAAGCTGAACCTGGAAAAGTGGAGCACAGATTCAGGAAAGCAGAGACTCAAGCAGGAAACTCCTGCCTGAATGAAATCAGGAAAGTCCCTCAGAAATTACCTGGGCATGAGCTGGAGCTCTAGCACCCTGGCCCACACAGCACCCTCTGCACACAGCAGGACCTGCCCTGGCAGAAGTCACTCCCTGCACCCACATCTCCCTCCACCATTCATGGGAACTCCCAGGAAGCTGAGAGCTGCCCTGGCAGGTGGCACATCCCTGGGCTGGCCAAAGCCCTCAGGGCTGCAGGAGCTGCTCTGCAGGACAGCCCTGGGCAGCCCTACCTGCAGCCCCAGCTTCAGCCCCTGCAGCTGTCCCTGGCAGCAGGAGCCATCCTGCCCTGTCCCTCTGACGTGCCCAGGGCAGCCCTCGCCTGCAGCACATCCTCCCCTCCTCCTTCCTCTACCCAGAGAAACTGGGAGAGTCCTCCTGACACATCCCCAGGCTGTGGGCTGTGCTGGCTCCAGGAGATCCCTCCAGGAGCACAGGGGACATTGCCCTGCACCCACAGACTCACCATGTCCAGGGCTGTGAAGATGTTTCCCCAAGTGAAGTCTCAGCTCAATGTCCTCCCAGTGCTGATTGCCTTTAGCCTGTCTGTGCCTGGCTCCTGTCCCCTCAGTGCCTGCAGGCAGTGCCCTCAGCCCTGCTGGGCTGGGAGAGGAGCTGCTCCTCAGCAGAAATGTCTTTTTGAAGCTTTTCTTGGTTTACCTTGGGAAGTGCTTCTGTGCCAGGAGCCCAGCCCAGCTCAGCAGCAGAGACAGAGCAGAATGACTTTAATGACCCTCTCAGGGCTTTGGTGCTGTTTACATTAGACGCAGTCCCTGAGAGAGTGCTCAAAAAACTTCTCAAGAACTCAAAATTAAATTGAAACTCCAAAGCTTCTTGAAGTTTTAATGGGTTCCACTGAGAAAGTGTCCCCAGGTTGCAGGTAGATCAGAACACTGGTGGCACTGATGACAAGTGGGGACAAACAAGGGAAAGGTGTCCCTGATGCTGAGCAAACCTGAATGTGTTTCAGGAATACAAAGGGCCAAGGCCTGAGCCCCAGCCTCCCTGCCAAGGCAGCGGTCTCTGTCCTCCTCATTGCTCAGGGCTCTTCCTGGGCCACTGTCTGGGATGTGTGATCGCCAAGGGCAGACCATGGGGCGGCCCCCTGCCAGGCTGCTGAGCAGGACAAGGAGGCAATGAGGCCCCAGCACAGCAAGGCTCACTTGTCCCCTGCTGGCCAAGGCCGCCCAGGGCCAGCAGCCATGGCTCATGCCAGGAGTTGGCTCTGGTAGGCCTTTCAGCTGCTGCCCATCCCTGTGCCTCTGCAGCCCAGTCTGTCCTACGTGTCCATGCCCTGCGCCTGTCCCTGCAGGCTGTCACATCCCTGGCTGCCCCACCTGGCACCCTTCCTTTGCTGACAGCTCTGTGTCCTGCCTGCCCTGCCTGGCCAAAGCACAAAGCCCAATACCCAGACTCCTTCTTGGGATATGCTGCACCACAGCTTGCCCTTGGAGAGAAATTTCTCTCATGTGGGTCCAGTCTGACTACCTCCTAGAAGTGTCTTTTACACACCCTTCTTTTCTGTCTATTTTCACTGTGTCAGTAGTATCCACCATTCCTGATACCAATTCTCTTCCATCCTTTCCAGGGCTCTCCTCTGCTGTCCTCAGGTGTCCACCCACTGAACACAGAGCTCTCTTGTTCCTATACAGTGTTCATGTGCTTGAGGCCATGGGCATCTGGACAATAGGATGATTCTTGTCTATATTAGGAAACCAGAGAACCTCAGGGTTTTGAAGGCAGATCAGAGGCACTCACCAGAGGCAAAGGCAAGCCAGACCTGTCTGTCATTGGAGCTTTTGACTGAAAGAAACCCTTGGATATATGTAGAGTTTTGGAGGTGGAATTCCATTTCAGCCATGGGTGCCTGGACGTAATGACAATTCTTCTCCACAGGAAGGAAGGCAGAGGCCCCAGTATTACAAGCTGACTAGGGCAGCCTCCAAGGGAAACAAGGCCAGCCAGACCAGTTGTCCCTGCAGGTTTGTCTGGGAAGATCATGGATAGATAGAATTTGGGAGGCCAAATCCCATTTTGTCCATGGGGATCTGGTCAAGAAGGACAGCTCTTTTCCATAGGAGGAAGTTTGGGCCCAAATGTTTCAAGGCAGATGAGAGCTGGCCTCAGAGCCATGGAACCCTAGACATTCCTGGCAGCTCTTGTCTGGGGCATCATTGGATTGAAGGAATTTTGAGGCAGATTCTCATTTGGCCATGTATGTCTGGACATGAAAGATGCTTTTTGTGGGAAGAAAAGCACGGCCCCCAGTGTTTTAAAGGCAGATGCAAGGTGGTCTCCTAAGAGCTGTCTGTCCTGGCAGGCTTCAGATGGGAAAAATCCAAGGAGTATAATCAAATACTGAGGTATCCTAATTTTGGCACATAGAGGACAAAGACAGTTCTATCCCACAGGAAGGAAAGCACAGAACTCCAAGATTTCAGGGGCAGATGAGAAGCAGCCCTCAACATGCCAAGTGTCAGCTGGACCAGTTCTGGCCCTAGGAGGCCAAGTCAACCAGGTCTGTTCCATGTTCTTGGATCCTTGGAATCCCTGCAGCATCACAATTACCCCTTGGTTCATGAGGCCCCACAGTGTCACAACAGCTCTTTGTTTCCATGAGGCCCAGCAATATCACAATGTGTCTCCTTGGCTCCACAGTGGCACAATGGCCCCTTGCTTCCATGAGGCCTTGCAGTGTCAAAAGGTTTCATGGGACTGCAAATGACACAATGGCCCTTGGTCCCACATGGCCTGGCTGTGTCACACTGGCCTTGCTCCCATGGGGAGCCAGATTGTCATAATGGCCTCTTGCTCCCATGAGACTCTGGCAGTGTCACTGTGAGCTCCTTGTTCTCACAAGGCCCTGCAGAGACCCTTGATTCAACAAGGCCTCAAAGTCTTAGAATGGTCTCCAAGATTCCATGAGGTCCCGCAGTGTCACAATGGTCTCATTGGTTCCTCCCTAAGGAGGTGGGGTCTGGCTCTGCTTGTTCCCCTTTTATTTTGGTCCCTTCACAGCAATGAGTAAAGAAAAGCTGCAGTGGAGCCTTTCCCCAGCATTTCCCTCGGGGTTAATTGTGGGCTGAAGCTCTGTGCTGGTGCTGCCCAAGCGTGAACATCCCTGCACCCCAAGGCCTTTGCTGTCCCCCCGTGTACATTCCCTGTCCCCAGTCCCTGAGCACAAAGTTGAGGAGAATTAAAGACACACAGGCCACATTTGCAGTGCTCAAATACAGCCCTGTTGCTGGTGCTGCTGAAATAGAATCAGCTGACAGAGGCCATCCCAGAAATTGCCTCTGGAGTGTCAAATAAAATGAAAAAATCCACCAGGAGAAAGAGAGACCAGAACTTCTTGCCCTGTTTCATTGTTCCTTCAGAGCAGCAGCAGAAGATGGAGATGCCCAGAGGTATTTCCAGCTGCTGCTGGTCCCAGTGGGAGCCCAGCCTGCTGCCCAGCCCCAGCAGGATCCTGAGCCCAGCCCGGGGAGCTCCCGCAGTGTCGGAGCTCAGCGCACGCGGGGCCAGGCCCAGAGCCCCGGGCACGGCCGCCCATTGCGGGGCAGTGGCGCCGGCGGAATGTCCTGTGCCCAAACCTCCTGCTCCTGCCACACAGCGCCCAGCCTTCTCCCCTGCTCCTCCTCTCCCAGCACGGCACAAATTCCAGCTCGGAGGAGGCTTCCCCAGACAGGGCTCAGGCTCCTGGTTCAGCCTGAGTGTCCCTGCGGAGGAACAGGGCATCTTTCAGGCACTTCCACAAGCTCAGGGTTCTCATTTCATGGGGAATCTGGCATGCAAATAGCCTTGCTATACAGGACAAAAGCAGAGGGAATGAATTGGAAATTATTAGGAAAAAAATTACCCTTCTTACTGACAAAGTTCATTCCCTGCATTTCTCCTTTTTAGATTCTTTCAGTCAGCTACTGAGAAGTCCAGTTTCTTCTGGCGCTTTTCATGAACCGATGGTACTTCTGATTTACACCAGTGCAAGACATGAAGAATCAGCTGAACTGAACACAGAAACAATCTCCCTTTGTCAGCCCATTTTCACGTTCTAGATCACTTTCAAGATGTCCATGGGAGTGTTGGTATGATTATCATGCAACTTGCCAGTTCTGCCTGCAGGCTCTGGAGATTCTTTCTTTGCATTCAGTCAGGGTTGCATTCCCTAACAATTCCTGGTACCACCTCCTGTTTTCTTAGGTTAGAATAGTAACAATGAAAACCTTACCCACAGCACAGCTATCCAGCCCACAAGGAAAAGAAAGAACAAGTGTCAAGTTCTCAAAACCTTTGTCCTGCTTTGCTGCACAAGTTGTGCTGCATCCACAGTGTGGAAACTCAAGAGAAGCTGCAGTTGGCAGCACATCTTGTGGCAGAAGCTGTACCTCGTCCACCAGGAAGGGTTCTTGGAAAGAGCAAAAAGGACTGTGGAGAAGATTCTGGGATAACTAAAAACAGCTTTAAAGAAGTGAAATGAAAATTGAAAGAAACAATCCAATATGCTTTTCTCTGTTATATTATGCTTCCCTTTTCCATCTTGCACTACTTTGCCATCCCATTAATTCCAAATGGATCTCACCTCTAAGATCCATGACTTGGCAAGTTTTAGACACTGTAAAATACTGTGAGGTACACAGAGTTTGCTTTAACCTTTTTTTCTTGGAAAGCAGCGCTGCAGACACAAGTGCAGTGCCTGGGTCAGGTACAATTTCTGCCTTCAGGGAATGTGCTCAGACAATGTTTGAGCCAAAGCAGGGACAATGCACAGCAGAAACCAAGGGGATTCCTTTGTCACTGCAGAGAAGTGAAGACTTGGGATCTTGACTCAACACAACAAATTTCACATGTTTGGACAGACCCAGGGCTGCCAGCAAGAGAGCAGGGCTTGGCACATGGGTGAGCAGGGAAGGGACACACGGGCAAGAGGACAAACGGCCCCGGTGCTTCAGTTGCACTGGCAGCAGCAGCAGTGGCAGCAAAGGCAGCATGAATAGCAGCAGCGAAAGAAGCGACTTTGTCGACTCCCTCTTGCTTCTCCTCTCCCGCTCCCGCAGCCTCACACGCTCCCTCGCTCTCTTCCTGCTGTCCCCCTCCTCTCCCAGTCTACCTCTCCCAGTTCCAGGCCGGGCCATGTCCCTGGCCCCGCCCGTCCCACAGCGATTTCGCCTCCGCCCGGCTCTGCCTGTACTGGCGGTGGCTGTGCTGGGCGGGCATCAGTGCCTGGGGCTGGGGCGGCATCCCCTTCCTTTGGCTCCGCCTGGCCCGAGCCCTGCTCCAGCCCCAGCCCCGGCCCCGGCCCCAGCCCCGGCCCTAACGCGTGCTCAGCTCAGCCCTCTGCTGCCCTTGGCTTGCAGGAGGCCATCAAAAGGGTGCCACAGAACTGTGTCCGGCAGTGGGGCGATCTTGTGAGTGAGCGGGGGCCAGCGGGAGAAGCCGGGATGTGCCGGGCGGTGATGAGCAGATTCATGGCAGGGTGGAAGCTGCCAGGGCCCTCGAGGGACAGTGGGTGTGGGGCCAGCAGAGCATCCCGGGCTGGGTGAGGGTTTCCTGAGCTCTGGCACGGCATCAGCCCTGCTGACAGCATCATGGTCCTCCCTCTCCTGGTTTGAAAGATAGGTAATTGCCAATAAAGTTAGAAGCTTCTCTTTGAAATGGAGAATTTAAACACCCTCCTTCTAAATTATTATCATTTTGAAATTATATCTCAGGCAAAGATGGGGGAATTAGTAATAACAGTTCTTTATTAGGAAAATTGAAATAGAAATATAGTATTACAAAGAACAATCCCAACCCTGACAGAGTCATAATACAACCTGACACCCTGTCAGTCAGGGTGCTGGCAGCAGTCCCATTAAATGGTGGCTACAGTCCCCTGCAGTGGCAGGTGTGATTCAGCTGAAGCAGTGCTCCTGTAGAAGGATGCAGTTTTCCTCTGAAAGTCCAGAGATGATGTGGAAAGGTCCGGCTTCTCCTCTGGAATCTAGTGGAAAGAAAGTAACTTGCTGTCCAAAATCTCAGTTTTTATCTAGGTAGGAAAGGCTTGGCTCCTCCCCCTGGCTGGAGCATGTCCCAATGGGATGGTGCAATTTTATCAGTCATACAATGGGACTTAATGGCCCACCAGCAGATGAAATCTTCCTGGAGGGAGGATGGGTTGTGGAAAAGATAAAGATGATTTCCTCATCTTGTCTTAAATATGGCCCATTAGCAGATGGTATGTGCCGTGGAGATAAGGAATCACTACCCCACCCGGTTTTAACAGATGGTGATAGAATACACATTTCTGGCCACATCAACCTAATAAACTCCCGCAGCCCAAAGGCACCAGCGCACCTCTGGAGATCGTGCTGCTGGTCAAGGTGTCCACTGGCTTCCCTGCTGTCGTCCAGCTGCTGGAGTGGCTTGAGCTCCCCAATAACATTGTGATGCTGCTGGAGCGCCCAGAGCGGTGTCAGGACCTGCAGCATTTCATTCGGGCATGGGGGTTCCTGTCCGAGGATTGGTGTGGGCACTGTTCCGCAAGGTGCTGGAGGCCTGCACGGGGACAACAAACCAGAGAATATCCTGCTCAACCTGGCCACCAGGCAGGCAAAATTGATCGACTTTGGCTATGGCACCTACCTGCAGGACACAGCCTACACTCACTTTGCAGGTGAGCCCACGCAGGAATGTGCTCCAGTCCCGGCATCTCCTGTCCCAACATCTCAGGGACCAGCCTGGGTGTGGCAGCGGGGATTCTCCCTTTTGCTGCCACTCATTGCACTGAGTCTTCAGCTGAGTTGCTTTTGAGCGAGGGTGGGGGCTGGTTTCCAGCCCTGTTGGCAGCCTTTGCCAGCCACTCTGCACAGGACTGGGGCTGGGGCAGGGAGCCTGACAAAAACACCCGTGGATGGGGGTAGCAGAGATGGAGGTGTCCTGGGGTGACGTTACAGTGCTTTGTATCCCCAGTCGTGTGTCCTGTTCATGCCTGGAAGCATTCCTTAAGTTATCTCGATGCTGAATGCCTACTTAGGAGGTCTGGGCACAGACAAGAGTGAGCTTCTTGCAGCTGACCCTATTTGGACAAACTGCTCCTCACCCCCAACCTCACTATGTCTGAAATCGGCCATGTAGGACTGAAATCCCAAAACATTTAAACAAATTAATGCATTTTTCTCTGTGAATAAAAGTTATAATAATAATTTATAATTTAAATTATAATAATAGTTAAAATTTTAGTAATAGTGGGGTTTTTTTGTAATGATATTATTCTATATTTTTATATCTTATTTTTATATTTATGTAAAATATCGATACATTTTTAAAAACAAAAAAAATTTTGCTTCATTGGTTCTAAGTAACACAATTAACACAATTAGTTAATTGACCAATATTGGCTATTCATTTCTCCCACTTTTGTTTATTAGTCCTCTTTATAGTCCTTCAGTATATTTTTTAAATCCTTTTCTCAGACTGGGTAAAAGGGCTACTTTGGGGTCACTGGCGACATTTCAGGGGCAGTTTTGGGCCTGTGGAGGGAATTTAGAAAGAACTTGAGTGTCTGGAGGACACTTGGGGGAGCTGGGTGGGCACTTGGAGGGATGCTAAGGAACAATGACGAAAAGATCAGGCACCGGGGAGAGCTCTTGGGGGGTCCAGGAAGGCACCTGGAGGTCAGGGTGGGCTGCAGCCTCCCCGCCACTCCCAGCAGTGCTGCCTTTTTTTGGATAAAACCAAATACTGCAGCCTCCTCCCCCGAGCAGTGCTGCCACCTTCGGGGCTCAGTGTGGTACTGCAGCCCCTCCCCTGAGCAGTGCTGCCCCCTTGTGGACACAACCTGGTACTGCAGCCGTCCCCTCACTGAGCAGTGCTGCCCCCTTGTGGACACAGACAGGTGCTGAAGTCCCACCCCCGAGCAGTTCTGCCCCCTTGTGAGCACAGCCCAGTACTGCAGCCCCTCCCTTCCGAGCGGTGCTTACCCCTTGTGGACACAACCCGGTAGTGCAGTCTTCTTTCCAAACAGCGCTGGCCTCTTGTGAACACAGCATGGCACTGCAGTCTCCCTCCCCCGCCCCCCAGCACTGCTGCCTTCTTGTGGACGCAGCCTGGTACTGCAGCCCCTCAGCCCAAGTAGTGCTGTCCCTTTGTGGACACAGCATGGTACTGCAGCTCCCCCGTTTGGAGTAGTGCTGCCCTTTGGTGTACACAATCCTGTACTGCAGCTTCCTTCCTCTGAGCAGTCCTATCCCCTTATGGACAGAGCATGGTATGTGCACCCCCTCCACAAACAGTGCTGCTCCCTTGTGGATGCAAGCCATTACTGTAGTCCCCACTCCCCAGAGCAGTCCTGCCCTCTTGTGAACAAAACTCAGCACTGCAGCACCCTCCCCTCCCGAGAAGTGCTGCCCTCATGTGGACACAGCCTGGTACTGCAGCACCCCCACTCCCTGAGCATTGTTGCCCCCTTCTGGACTCAGCCTGATAGTGCAACACTCCCCTTCTGGAAAGTGCTGACCCCTTGTGGACAAAGCATGGTACTGCAGCCCCCATCCTTTGGCAGTGCTGCCCCCTTGTGGACACAACCCAGTACAGCCCTTCCCTTCCCTGAGCTGTTCTGAACAATTGTGTACTCAGCATGATACTGCAGCCTCTCCCCCCTAGCAGTACTGCTTCCTGTTGACAGAACCCAGTACTGCAGCCCCCCCCACTCCAAGCAGTGCTGTCCCCATGTGGACACAGGATGCTACTGCTGCCCCCCCATCCTTGAGCAGTGCTGCCTCCTTGTGGAAACAGCCCTTTACTACAGTCCCTACCTTCCCTGAGCAGTTCTGACCACTTGTAGACACAGTATGATACAGCAACCCCTGGCCGTGAGCAGTGCTGCCCCCTTGTGGACACCGCCCAGTACTGCAATCCCCACCAGATCAGTGCTGCCCCTTTTGGAGACCAAAGGGTACAGCAGCTCTTCCTTCCCGAGCAGTACTGCCTTTTTGAGGACACAGCGCAGTACTGCAGCCCCCCCTCCCTTTTGCAGTGCTGCTGCCTAGTGGACACGGCATGGTACTGCAGCCCCACCCCCCCTTCTGAGTAGTGCTCCCCTCTCGTGGACACAGCCCAGTAGTGCAGCAGCCCACTCCCTGAGCAGTCCAGCCCCCTTGTGGACAGAGCCCGGTACTGCAGTCATTCTCCCCGAGCAGTGCTTTGCCCTTGTGGGCACACCATGGTACAGCAGCTGCTGCCTTTCCCAAGCTATGCAGTCCCCTTGTGGACACAGCATGGTACTGCAGTCCCCTACCTTCCTTGTAATGCTGCCCCCCTATGGACACAACCCAGTACTGCAACCCCCCAACCCCCCAAGCAGTGCTGTCCCTTTGTGAACTCAGCCCAGTACGGCAGCCCCTCCCCCAGCAGTGCTGTCCCTTTGGAGACACACCGAGGTACTGCAGCCTTCCTGCCTGAGCAGTGCTGCCCCCTTGTGGACACAGCTGAGTACTAAAGGCCCCCCCTCTCATCAGCAGTGCTGGCCTCTCATGGACACAACTCGATACTGCAGTCCCCACTCTCCCGAGCGGTCCTCCCCCCTTGCGGACAAAACTTGGCATTGCAGCACCCCTTCTCCACGAGTAGTTCTGCCCCCTTGTGGACACAGCCCAGTGCTGCAGCCCTCCCGCAGAACAGTGCTGCACCCTTGTGGACACAGAATCATACTGCAATTCCCCCCCCGGAGGAGTTCTTTCCCCTTGTTGACAGAACCGGGTAATGCAGCCGCCTCCTCCCTTTGCAGTGTTGCCCCCCTGTGAACAGAACCCGGTATTGCAGCCCCCTCAAACCGCAATCAGCACTGCCCTTTTTTGGGCACAACCCATTACTTCAGTTCCAACTCCCCGCCCCCCAACATCCCCCCGAGCTGTGCTACCTCCTTGTGGACACAGCCTGGTACTGCAACTGCTCCCCTTCAGAGGAGTGCTGCCCCTTTGCAGACACAACATTGTACTTTAACCACACCAGCCGGGCACTACTGCCCTCTTGTGGACACAGATCATGACTGCATCCGTCCCCTCAAGTAGTTCAGCCCCCTTGTGAACACAACCAGGTATTGCAGCCCCCCTCTGAGCAGTGCTGTCCTCTTGTGGACACAGCATTGTACTGCACCCACCCAACCTGAGCAATGCTGCCCTATTGTGGGCACAATCCGATACTGCACCCACCCCCTCCCTGAGCAGACCTGGCGCCTTGTGGACACAGCCCAGTACTGCAACCCCCACCTGATCAGTGCTGCCACTTTGTGAAGAAACACTGGTGCAGCAGGCCCCCTCTGAGCAATGCTGCCCCCCTGTGCACACAGCATGGTACTGCAGCCAGCCCCTTCTGAGGAGTGATGCCTCTTGTGGACCCAGACTGGTACTGCAGCTCCCCCTCTTCCAAGCAGTGCTTCCCCCTCACTGTGGACACAGACCAGTACTGCAGCCTCCGCCCTGTTCAGTGCTGCCCCTTTGTGGACAAAACCCAGCACTGCAGGGGCCCCCTTCCCAAGCAGCAGAGCCCACTTTTGGACACAGACTGTTACTGAAGCCTTCCCCCTAAGCAGTGCTGCCCCCTTGTGGAAACTGCATGATACTGCAGCTCCCCTCCCTGAGCAGGGTTGCTCCCTTGTGGACACAGCAGGGTACTGCAGCCTTCCCACTCTGAGGAGTGATGCCTTATTGTGGACAAAACTCTGAACTGCTGCACTCTCCTGAGCAGTTCTGCCCTCTTGTAGATGCACCATGGCACTGCAGCCTCTCCCTTGTTCAGTGCAGCCCCCTTGTGGACAAAATCCGGCACTGCAACACGCCCCTCCCTAAGCAGTGGTGACCAATTTTGGACACAGACTGGTACTGCAGCTCCCCTTCCCCGATGAGTGCTGCCTCCTTGGGGACACAGGATGGTACTGCAGCCCCCTCTTCCCAAGAGGGCTTTCCCCTTGTGGACATAGCCCAGTACTGCAGCCCCACACCCCAAGCAGTGCCACTCCTTTCTGGACATGGCATCGTACCCCTGAGTGGTGCTACCCCTTTGTGGATGCCACCCACTATTGTAGACGCCACCCACTATTGTAGACACCCCCTCAAGCAGTGCTGCCCCGTTGCAGACACAAGCCAGTGTTGCAGTCCCCTTCTCCTCCGAGCAGTACTGTGATCTTGTGGACACAATCTGGTACTGCAGCACCTCCCTCCTCCTAGATGTGTGGCCCCCATGTGGACACAGACCTGCACTGCAGCCTTCCCGCCTAAGCAGTGCTGCCCTCTTGTGGACACAGCATGGTGCTGCAGTCCTTGTCCCCAAGGAGTACTGCCCCCTTGTGGACAGAAGCCAGTACTGCAGCCACCCCCGCAGCAGTGCTGGCCCCTGATGGACACAGCATGCTACTGCTGCCCCCTTCCTTTCCCCAAGCAGTGCAGCACCCTTGTGGACACAGCATGATAAGGCAGCCATCCCCCCATCCTCGAGCAGTGCCGTCCCCTGATGGACACAGTATGCTACTGCTATCCCCCCCTTTCTCTGAGCAGTGCTGCACCCTTTTGGACACTGCAACTCCCACCCGAGCAGTGCTGCCCCCTTGTGAAGACTGATTGGTACAGCAGCCACCCTTCCTTCTGAGAAGTGCTGCCTTCTTTTTGACAGAGATCATAACTGCTGCCCCCTCTTCCGGGCAGTTCTTCCCCCTAGTGGACACAGCCCGGTACTGCAGCCTCCCCCCTTTTCAGTGCTGCTCTCATGTGGACAAAACCCAGCACTACAACATCCTCCTCTCCCCAGCAGTGGTGCCCAAATTTGGACACAGACTGGTATTGCAGACTGGTATTGCAGCCCCAAGCAGCGCTGCCACCCTGTGGACACAGCAGAGTACTGCAGCCCCCATCCTTGAGCACTGCTCCTACTTGTGCACACAGCGTGGTACTGCAGCCACCCCACCCGAGCAGTGTTGCCCCCTTCTGGACAAAACCCTCTACTGCGGCTTCCCCCTGAATGGTGCTGCTCCCTTGTGGACACACCATGGTACTGCAGCCCCCCCTTCCGAGCAGTGCTGCCTATTTTGTGGACAAAACCCAGTACTGCAGTGCCCCCCCACGAGAAGTTCTGACCCTTTGCAGACACAGCATGATACTCCAGCACCCCCACTCCCTTGAAGAGTGCTGCCACCTTGTGGACACACCCACAGGATTTTCTCTCTTGAGGATTCAGAGTGTGTAGACAGCTTTTATCCTAAACTCCTGGGCACACTTTGCCCTCTTCCTTTCCCCATTGGCCGAAGTACTATGAAGGTAAGCCTTCCTGATTTGCCTACCCCATATTCCCTCTTGAACGTGGCATTTCCCCCTAAAGTTCAGAAGTTCAGGCTTGTGCAAACACTTGTCTGTTTCAGGAGCCAAGCTGTCGGGCCTGGTAACAAATCTGCTGCTCAGAGTTAGTAGAAATGTTACAACCCATTTTACCGACCTAACACCATCTCTTAACACATCAAATGATTTGTAAAGACATTAGCACACATCTTTCCTCTCACTTTAAAGTTTCCTATGCTGGTGACAGTCTTTTAAACCCAGCCTTCAGCCTGACCTCTCTGCTGTTGTAGTTCCATGGACAGAGGCTGTTGTCTCTTCCCCCTTGCATGGGCAGGTCGATGTTCAGCAATCTCCAGGACAGCAGGGGCCCACCCAATGTCACTGTGCCCTGGGAAGACAAAAACCATCACTCCAAATGTCCCTATGCTTCCTTCTTCCCAGGCATTTGGTCCTGCCAGTGGGGTTTGATGCTGATTGCCACAGGAAAAAGGAAACCCATGTGACACTGTGGGGCACCATGGAACCAAACATCCATAGTGACACAACAGAACTTCACAGAACCAAGAGTCCATGGTGACACAACAAAGTGTTGTGCAGCCAAGGAGTCCAAAAGTCTAAAACTGACATTACATGGCTCTGCCTTGAGAATAGAAACCTCCATGATGGCATCTTGACACACATTTGAGGAGTGTGTCTGTTTGTAATGAGGAAACTCAGGAGTTTTTGGTTGCTTAAAAAAAATAAAGGAAGAAAATCCCTGTTTGCCTGAGTGCAGCCAGTACTCCAACCAAAGCAGGTCCCAGGTTAGTGAGGACAGACAGGATGGGGTTGGGGAATGTGAAGCAAGGTTGTCCACACTGGGTCAGACCTCAAGGCAGAGCTTCTCTGAGCAGGCCAGACCTCCTGAGGAGAGACCCTGGATCAATATCAATCACAGAACTCTGCAATCACCTCTGCTCTAAAGAGAAATAGTAATAAAAGACATGCTTTGAAATAGAAACACTTATTTCTAAGAAGCTCTTTGGAATATTTCTCCATAACTGTAGAAAAAACTTCCTAATGAACTGCACCAGACCAGAGGGAAAACAAGGCAGAGCCATGGTTTTGTCAGGACTTGCTAGATTCCAATGAGCCCCGTGGTGCATTTGGTGTTGAGTCCTTGAACATCAGGGCCTGAGAGGAGTCCAAGTCAGAAGAAAAACACAAAGTGTCTCAAAGCATTATGAGTCCCACTGAGGTCCATCCCCAACACAAGCCCCTCATGGACTCCTTGGAGGAGAGAATTGGAGGCCATGATTGCACAAAAACATCTCAGAGAGTCAGAGAGGAAAGGAAAAAGGAAAGTACCTTAAAAAACTGAAGTACCTTGAAGCAGTTGAGCCCGTCTGAGTGTTGTTACTGAGAAAGGTTCTCAAGAGACTAATTAAAGCAGATAATTGGAGGCCATGATTGCACAAAGCTCTCAGAGACTCCAAGGCAAAAGCAAAACTCAAAAGACCTCAAAAACACCTGCAATCCCTGGGAGCATGAAGGAGCCCCCCAGGGCCATTCCTGTCCAAGGCTCCCCAGGGACTGGTCCCAGCAGATCCCTGAGGCCACTGGGATGTGGGGGGATGCTGAGGGCAGGACAAAGGGTGACAGTGCCCAGCCTTGCTGGGGCTGTGCCAGTAGGCCCCAGTGGCTCAGGACAAGGTGTCTCCTCCCAGCCCTTGGTGGCACAGAGGCTGCTGTGCCCCAGGAACCAAGACTTGGCTTCTCTTTGTCCCCACCTGTCATCTCTGCCTCCAAGTTCCTGTGCTAACTGAACCTGGGGACACTTTCTCAGTTGTGTCCCTCAGTGGGACCCATGAATATTAGCAGAAACTTTGGAGTTTGATTATGACAGCATTCTGTGGTTGATATTGATCCAGGGTCTCTCCTCAGGAGGTTTGGCCTGCTCAGAGAATCTGTGCCTTGAGGTCTGACCCTGTGTGGGCAGCCTTGCTCCACATTGCCCAACCTCATCCTCTCTGCCCTCACTCACTGGGACCTGCTTTGGTTGGAGAACTGGCTGCATTGAGAAAAATAGATGTTTCTCCTTTATTTCTATTTTTATTTTTATTTTTGAAGCACTCTAAAACTCCTGAGTTTCCCCATTACAAACAGACACACTCCTCAGGTGTGTGCCAGCCCAAGATGCCACCAGAAACACTGCAGAGCTGTTCTGGGCCAGTTTTGAGGGTGGATCATCATCCCAACCTGCACTGGGCCACCACAAGGGGCTGTGGCCATGGACACTGCACTGACCCCGCTGCTGGGTTTGGGTGCCACGGCAACTGTGAGGAGTTCAAGTTTCCTTGGAAACACTGGGGAGGACTGGGACATACTGGGAACCCTGGGAACCCTGTGGAAGACACTGGGACATAGTGGGAGTGATACTTGAGTAGACTGGGCCATACTGGGAAAGAATGGGAACTCTATGGGAGACACTGAGATATGGTGGGTGTGATTCTGGGGAGGATTGAGACAACCTGGAAACATGGGGAATGCTGGGAGTGGGGGGAATCTGGGTGGACTGGGATGGACTCTGGGGATGCACAGAGACACATTGGGACATACTGGGAGTGATACTGAACAATACTGGGGCAAACTGGGGATACTGTAAGTGAAACTGGGGGATACTGGGACAAACTGGGAACACTGTGGGGAAGACTGGGAGACATTGGGGTGTACTATGGATGACACAGGAAGAAACTGGAAGGAAATAGGAATGAACTCAGGTTTATTGGGAGGGACTGAGGTGTACTCAGAGGACCTGTAGGGGCACTGGGGTTGCACTGGGCTGTATTGGGGATGAACTGGTCTTTACTGGGAGGGACTGGAGGGGCACTGGGAATGTACTGGGCTGTACTGGGGAATAACTGGGCTGGCCTGGGAGCTACTGGAGGGGTTGAATGGGCTGCTCCCACCTCTGCCCATAACTGCCTACAGCCAATCAGCACCAGGGATCGGGGACTCAGGGGTGGTGCCTGTTGACGTTACCATCTTTTCTTTTTGCCTACAACTCCCATCATGCCCCACAGCCTGATTTAGCCCCATTGGAGCTGGGACTACAACACCCGTCATGCCCCGTGCCCCACAGAACCCCTGGTATCCGCCTTCCACATGTCCCATAAGTGTCCCCCAGACCCTCCATGATTCATAAGTGCCCCCTCAGCGCTCATTTGGGACCACCTCAAAAGCATCCACAAATCCTCTGAATACTCCCAACCTCATGGATACCCGTTACAGCCACTTCTGGGAATTCATCTACTCTCATCCCCAGGAGATACAGAGTCCCTCATAACACATTTCCACTCCTAAAACTCCTGCCATGCCCGCGCTCTAAAGAGCCCAGTTAGAGCTCCCCAAGCACTGCCCAAGTGCTCCCAAATCATATCGTTTCCCCCTGAGGACCTCTAGTCACAGCTCTGATGCAAAATGCCCCCAAGTGCTTTCCTGGACCCCAAAACACCCGATTTGAGCCACTTCCGGGACTACAGCTCCCATCATGCTCCACTGTTCCTGTGGGCGCCATTCCAGCCTTGACTTCATGTCCCATCATGCACTGCGCCACACCGAGAGACATTGCAGCTGTGCCAAGAACTCCTGTGATGCTCTGCCGTTCCAGTAAATCAAATTATTCCTGCACCTACAACTCCCATCATTTCCCACGCCCCAGAGAGCCCCATCAGAGCTCCCAAGTGCCCGCCTGGACCCCAAAGGGCCCCAGATTCCCCTTCCTGACCTCCAGTTGCCCCCCTGGAATTCCAGTTGCCACTTCGATGCCCAGACTTTGTCTCAGGATCCCTAAGTACTACTTCAGTACCCTCTCAATGCCCCTAAGTGTCCTTCGGACCCTCAACTTCCTTCCAGATTTCCCCCCGAGACCCAAAACTGCCCCAAATGTGCTCCAGAAATGTCTCCATGTACCCCAAAGTGGCCCTTTTACCATGTGCGAGGAAATGATTAAAAAGAATGCAAAAGGACTAATATATAGACTAATTAGCATAAAAAGTAAGAAATCAATAGCGAACGATGGTCAATTAATAAATGAAGCAATGACCAATAATTTTTTTGGATACTTAAAATGTATAGAGTTTTTAATATTAATATTAAAAAAGTGAAATAAAAATAATATTATTTAAAATATATAAATATATATATATAACATTTTTAAAAAATTCTATTTTAATGATAAACAAAGTCCAGTAATTTTCTTTAATGTTTTAGGATGTCACTCCGAAAAGGTGGGTGATGTCAGACATGGTGAGGTTGGGGTGGAAGAGCAGGTTGTCCAAATAGGGCCAGCCCTCAAGGGGCTCATTCTTCTCTGTGCCCAGACCTCTTAACGAGACATTCAGCATCAACATAACCTGGGGAATGCTTCTATCAGCTTTTCTCCTAACTGGAAATTTAAAAAATACACCCTTGAATTAAATAAGAGAAGTCATGAGGTGAACTTGGAAATCTTCCTCCTTAACAGAACTCCAAACTGACTCCAGTGAGGTGCACAAGCCCTGGAGACGTGAAGACTATTGAAGGAAGACAAGGACCTCCTGAGGGCTTTCTGTATTTTACACGCCCATCTTGCTGTCCCCCCAGCATTTCTCAGCCCAGCATTGCTGTGCCCTCCCTGGGCTCCCTGCACCCAGCGCTGCCGGCTCCTGGCACACAGAGCCATGGCATGGCCCAGCCTCATGCTGGGACACCTCGACCACCAACACTCTGCCCTGGGAGGGACTTTTCTGTTTCCTCACCACCAGGCGGAACCTTCCAAGCTGCGCTTTGGGGAGGTTTCCTTGTCTTCCTACTCCCAAGGAAAGCTCTGTTTCCTGCTGTTCACAAACAGAGAAGGGCTGGTGGGAGATGTGGTGGTCAGAGGCTGCCTGGGGTACAGTGACCATGAAATTATTGGGTTTTTAAATATTTTGTGAAAGAAGTAGGGGTTTTAACAAAACATCTACCCTGGACTTAGAGAGAGCAGACTTTGGCCTCTTTAGGATGCAGATTTGGAGAGTGCCTTCGGACATAGCCTTTAATAACAAGAGAGTTCAGGAAAGATGAAAACACGTCAAGAAAGAAATCTTGAAGGTGGACAAGCAGCCTATCCTGTGCATGGAAAGCTGAGCAAAGCTGAATGTCAAAGAGCTACCCTGGATGGGCTCGGAGATTTTGTGGGAAATCAGGGGGAAAATGAGGGTACATCACATTTGGACAGAGGGGCAGGCAACTGAGGAAATGTTTAAGAATGTCTCTAAGTCATGCAGAAAGAAAATTAGAGAGGCAAAATCTCAATTAGGACCTGGCCACTTCTGTGAAGGATAATAGAAGTTATTTTGTTTTTAATATTCTTTGAAAGAAAAGGGGAACAAAACTTCGTGGGAAACACTTTCCTTTGGATGCAGATTTGGAAGTCCTTTAAAAAGTTTAAAAAAAATCAGGGAAAAGAAAACCTTAAGAAAGAAACTTAAGGGGAAAACCCCGGGTTGGGAAGGGGAG
>JAREIS010001807.1:0-22046 GCA_030060385.1 Muscicapa striata striata
GGCAGATGTGGCACCTGCCAGCCCTGCCCTGCAGGGCAGACACTGCCCTGAGCAGCACAGCTCTGGTGTCCCCTCCCAGCCAGCACAGCCCTCAGCCTGGGGCTCAGGGCCCTCAGTGCCCTCCTGAGCTGGCAGAGCAGCACCAGACATGAAGGGCATCTCTCCTGCCATGTGCCATTCCCTGCTGAGCAGGGCCTGAGGGCCACTGTCCTGCCCTGGTGCTGCCTGGGAGGGGCTGTGCAGGGCTGGCCAGGGAAAGGCTTTTCCTTAGGGCTGGCTCTCTCTCTCCTTGCCTTGCCCAGGAGCTCCTGGCATTTCTGATGGGCTCTCTGGGAATGGCAGTTCCAGCTGCAGGCTCAGGCCCAGCCCTTGAGCTCCTCCTATGCAGGCTGAGCACAGCAATGTCGTGTCCCAGCTCCCTGTGCCCTGGGAGGTCTGGGCAGGGCAGCCTGGGAGGCTGGGAATGAGCCGACTCTCCTCAAACAGTGCCATGGACAGGACCCTTGGTGTGTCCTTGGGATGCCATCCAAGGTGGGAGCTGCCTCCAGGGGACACGGGGGGACAGGAGTGTCCTTGGCCAGGCGTGGGGCTGGGACTCTGAGAAAGGCTGAGCCAGGTTGCTCTGCTGTGGGTCCCTCTACTCTCAGCTGTGTCAGGCTCATTTTCAGGAGAACACAGTGACTGCCCTCAATCTCAGAAAGAGCAGCTGCTGACAGATGGAGTGACAGAGCAGCTCCCCTCACCCTTCACTGAGTTACAGCCAATGCTCTTGCCTTGCACAGTTCTCTCTGATCTCCCTGGGCACAGCAGGAATCCCTCTCAAGCTGCCTTTGGCCATCACTGTTCCTTAGCCATGGGACAGGAGATGCTGCCAAGCTCCTCTGCCCCAGGAGCAGTTTGGGCTGATGAAGTCCAGCCCCAGGACTGGCCCCTGTCCCTGTTCCCATGACCCCACTGCTACAGAGCAGAGCTGACTCCTCAGTCTCCATGGGCAGAGCCCCAGCTTGTCACAGCAATGGGGCAAGATCCCAGCAGAGCTGCAGGCTGAAGGAAGGGCTCTGAAAAAAGGAAAATTGAGCGGCACAAAGCAGCATAGACAGGGCAGGGAGAAAAAGTTTTGAAAATTGTTCAGGAAAGTCTCCCCTGACTTTTCATTGTCTCCTCCTTCAACAGGACACCATGGCCGAAGTGAAGAAATGTCCAACTGTAGCTCCATCAGCCACTTCCTCCTGCTGCCATTGGCACACACGCGGCAGCTGCAGCTCCTGCACTTCTGCCTCTTCCTGGGCATCTCCCTGGCTGCCCTCCTGGCCAACGGCCTCATCATCAGCGCCGTAGCCTGCAGCCACCACCTGCACACCCCCATGTTCTTCTTCCTGCTCAACCTGGCCCTCAGTGACCTGGGCTCTATCTGCACCATTGTCCCCAAAGCCATGCACAATTCCCTCTGGGACACCAGGACCATCTCCTATGCAGGATGTGCTGCACAGGTGTTTTTCTTTATGTTCTTTATCTCAGCAGAGCTTTTCCTTCTGACCATCATGTGCTACGATCGCTACGTGTCCATCTGCAAACCGCTGCACTATGGGACCCTCCTGGGCAGCAGAGCTTGTGCCCACATAGCAGCAGCTGCCTGGGCCAGTGGCTTTCTCTATTCACTGCTGCACATAGCCAATACATTTTCCCTGCCCCTGTGGCATAGCAATGCCTTGGGCCAGTTCTTCTGTGAAATCCCACATATCCTCAAACTCTCCTGTGCACACTCCAGCCTAAGGGAACTTAGGCTCCTTGCTGTTAGTGTCTGTTTAGCACTTGGCTGTTTTGTGTTCATTGTTTCCTCCTATGTGCAGATCTTCAGGGCCGTGCTGAGGATCCCCTCTGAGCAGGGACAGCACAAAGCCTTTTCCACCTGCCTCCCTCACCTGGCTGTGGTCTCCCTGTATATCAGCACTGGCACATTTGCCTACCTGAAACCTCCCTCCATCTCCTCCCCATCCTTGGATCTGTCACTGTCAGTTCTGTACTCGGTGGTGCCTCCAGCTCTGAACCCCCTCATCTACAGCCTGAGGAACCAGGAGCTCAAGGCTACAGTGTGGAGACTGACGACTGGATGCTTTCAGGAACATTAAACTGCTGTCCACTTTCTGAAAATCACGTGTAATAAACATCTTCTTTGATACTTCTTGGTTTGGTTGTAGGATTATTTTTCCTTCGTTTTAGTTTTATCATACTGTCTATAAAAAAGCCACTATGTCTTCAATTTCTCATTTTGTTTCTCTCCATCTTCCCTGTGGCCATGGAATGTTTCAATGAAGGTCTGTACTCTTGATGACTTTAAAAAAACTAAAGGATTTATCTCCCAGCAAAGATTTCAATGGAGCTCCCGTTTTGTTCCCTTCTCTGGAGCAGCAGCAGCAATGTCTGTGTGCAGAGCTGAGGGCAGACCAGAGCTGGCACAGCAGCTGTGCCCAGCAGCAGCAGCACTTGGTGTTGCCAGTGCTGCTCCTATGCCACTGCCCTGCTGCCCTCCTGCCCCTCGTGTTGCTGCAGGGCCTGAGTGCTCTCGGGGCCGGGCACAGCCCTGGGGGTGGCAGTGCCGGGGCTGCAGCAGGGACAGGCCATGGGCACTGCTGGGGCAGCGCTGACACCTCAGGGCAGGGCCTGGGGGCTCCAGGCTCCTTGGCCAGGCTCTCTCCAGAACACTTGGCCAGGCCAATGCTGAGCAGAGAAAACCCCCGTGAGCAGCCCCAGGATGGCTGTGGGCAGGCTGGGGGCAAACAGCATGGCTGGTGCTCTGCAAGGGCCCTGCAAGGGGGAGACCCTGGCAAGGAGCAGCAGAGCAGGGGCTGATCCATCCCCACTGCGCTGGACACCCCAGGGCAGCGTCCCAGAGCGTCCTCATGCACCTGCCAACAACATCCCCCCTCTGCAGTCCTGGCCTCTCCCCCAGCTCACACAGGTGCCGCATCCTTGCAGGCACAGACACGGCAGCACTGGCTCAGGAGCCCCTGTTTGCATTGCACAGAGCAGGCGTCAGCACCCCATGGTGCTGCTGTGGGGAGATGGAGCTGAGTGAGCACAAATGCCATCAGCCCCTGGGGCCAGCAAGGGCTAGGGAACGGGAGGGAAACCACTCAGGTTTGTCGTGGCCTCTGAAGGCAGGCAGAAAGTTTGTTCCCATGAGCTGTGAGTTTCCAGTCCCACTGTAGATGTTGTTGCTCAGAGCCAGGGCTGCCTGGCAGCCACCCCCAAACTGCCCTGAGCATTTCCTTTGCTTCACCTTTGCTTTATTTACTCTTATCTGATCCAGATTTCTTCCTCTTGTCCAACCCTGTCTCCTACCCTGCAAACAGCCCATCCCTGTTTGCTCTTTCCTCTCTGGCCCCACTCCCCATTTCAGTTCCTGAGCTGTCACCATGGGAACGTCCATGGTGAGCAGGACCATCCTACAAGTGCTTCAGGAATTGTCTGCAGGCTCCTGCAGTGCCTCGTGCTGCTCCCTTGCCAGAGGCACCACAGGCCAGGGAGGCACATCTGGGCTGGTGTGTCTGGGTGTGGGGCTCCCTGTTCTGGGCAATGAGGAGGGGCTGGAGAGGCTCTGCAGGACTGACAGGATGGGCTTTGGAGTCTGTGAGGAGAAGCTGAGGGACTTGGGCTGCTGGACCTTCTGAAGAGATGGCCCAGGGCTCATCCTGCAACTGCTCCAAGGGTGGTTTCAGAGAATCACAGAATCAACCAGGCTGGAAAAGACCTTGGAGTTCATCTAGTCCAATGTTTGCTCTGATATGACCTTGTCTTTCTGAGCCTTCATCAGGATAAACAACCCCATCTCCCTCAGCCACTCCTCACAGGGCTTGTGTTCCAGACCTCTCACCAACCTTGTTGCCTTTCTCTTGACATTCTCCAGCCCTTCCATGTTTTTCCTGAACTGGGGGTCCCGAACTGGACACAGCACTCGAGATATTGCCTCACCATTGCTGAGCATAGGTGAAGAATCACTGCCCTGCTCCTGCTGGCCACACCATTCCTGATCCAGACCAGGAGCCATTGACCTTCTTGGCCACCCGGGCACACTGCTGGCTCATGTCCATCAGTGCCCCGAGCTTGCTTTCTGCCTGGCCCCTGTCCAGCCACTCTGTCCCCAGCCTGTAGCACTGTAGGGGATGTTGTGGCCAAAGTGCAGGACCAGCACTTCGTCTTGTTAAACCTCACCCTGTTGGATTTGGGCCCAGGATCCAGCCTGTCCAGGTCCCTCTGCAGAGCCCTCCTACCCTCTAGCAGATCCACACTCCCAGCCAACTTGGTGTCACCATGGTTCCATGAGTCTCTAGAGTGTCACAATGATCTCCATGATTCCATGATGCCTCCCAGTGTCACAGTGCTTTGGTCCATGGGACCCCTTGGTGTCACGAAGTCTCTTGGTTCCATGGGCCTTGCAGTGTCCCAATGGCCCCATCATTACACGAGGTCCTGCTCTGTCACAATGCTCTGCATGGTCCCACAAGGCCCTGCAGTGTCACTGTGGCCTCTTGGTTCCATGAGGCCTCCGAGTGCCACCATGAATTCCTTGGTGCTGCAGTGTCACAGTGGAGCCCTGGTTACACAAGATCCTGCAGTGTCACGAGGGACCCTTGGTTCCATGGGGCACCACAGTGTCACAACTGTTCCCTTAGTTCCAAGAGTCCTTGCAGTAGCACAATGGCCCCTTGATTCCATTGGGCCCTGCAGTGTCACAATCATCACAGAATCACTCAGGCTGGAAAAGACCCTTGAGAGCATCAAGTCCAACCTGTGACCCAACACCACCTTGTCACCCAGACCATGGCACTCAGTGCTACATCCACTCTATACTGAAACACTTCCAGGGACAGTGACTCAATCACCTCTCTGGCCAGACCATTCCAATTCCCAATCACCCTTTTCGTGAAGAATATTTCCTAATGTCCAGCCTAAACCTTCCCTTGTGCAGCTTTAGGGCTGTGTCCTCTTGTCCTCTCACTGTTCCCTGGGAAAAGAGTACGAGTCTCACCTGGCTGCACCCTCCTGTCATGGAGTTTTAGAAAGTTATGAGATCTCCTCTGAGTATCTTCCAGGATAAACATCCCCATCTCCCTCACCTACTATTCACAGCACTTGTGTTCCAGATCCCTCACCAGCCTTGGTGCCCCTCTCTGGACATGCTCCAGCCCCTCCAAGTCCTTCCTAAATTGGGGGGCCCAGAACTGGACACAGCACTAGAGGTGCTGCCCAACAAGTGCCGAGCACAGGGAAAGATCACTGTCCTGGTTCTGCTGGCCACACCATTCCTGATCAATAGGAGACCCAGGGGCTGGATGATGGTAAAGCTGGGGCAGAGGGGGGGCCACAATCTGATTGTCAGCTATGAATGGTCTTGATTTTCATATCTATTCAGACTGCATTAGAAGGTGCTGGGGATCAATATCAATTGGATATTGCTGATATCCATCTAAAAATAGGAAAAGAAAACCAGACAAAACAGTTCTCTCTGCATTTTTTCCAATAAAGTATATTCTCTTAAAATAGACTTCTGAAAGCAGTTTAATTAACCACAGAAGAATTGAGAACTTAAATTATTCTCAGGGGCTTTTCTTGTTTCGGTGTTTTGAACAAATGTTTATTAGACTTTGCCAAGAAGAGGCCTCTGGAGTAGAAAAATTCACCAGCAACCTCCAAGTGTCTGAGGATCCATCCTGATCAGAGCAGGAATGATCAGAAATGGGCACAGTTTTGTGGCTGCCCCAGGTCTGGGATGGGCCCTAGAGCAGGAGCAGGAGCAGCTCTGCAGGGCCCCAAGGCCGGGGCTGTTGTGCTGGCCTGGGCAGATGGGATGGCAGCAGGGGCTGCAGAGCTCTCAGGAGCTCAGGGACAGGGGAGCAGGGCACACAGGGAGCCTCCTTTTGCCTTGGCCAAGCCCCTTGCCCATGGCTGGGGCTGAGTCCTGTCTGAGCTGCAGCTGCTGCTGTGCCCTTGCCAGGGGCTGAGGCCGTGGGGCCACTGCCCAGAGCCCCTGGCCTGAGCAGAGCTGTGGGGCCAGAGCCGGCTGGGCTGTGCTGGGGAGAGGCCCTTGGTGCTGCACAGAGCTCAGGGCAGCTGGCACAGCTTGCAGGGAGCTGGGCTGGCCTGAGAGAGCCTGCCAGAGAAACCAGCAGTGTCCATCTCAGCCTGGCTGAGCGTGCAGGGGCAGGACTCAGCCCAGGCCTTGTGGGGCAGGGCCAGCACCTGTGGAAGGCATTGGGAACAGGCAAGTGGGTGAGAGAGGAGGCTGCTCTGTGCCCTTGGTGGCATGCACAGAGCAGGGAGGGGGCCCAGGACATTTGTCACCATCAGCCTCTGTCCCCAGCCGTTGCCAGCCCTGGCTGCTCAGCCCAGGTTTGCCCTGGGCTGAGTTTGGCTGTGGCCCAGCTCCATCCTCCTGCGGGGCTCAGGGCCTGTTCCCGGCCATGGCCAGCCCTGCCCAGCCTCTCTGCTGGCCCAGAGCCCGGCAGAGCCCGGGGCAGGGCTGTCAGTGCAGGCCCACAGGTGCCACGGGCTGTGCAGGAGCTGGCAGAGGCTGCCCAGCAGGGAGGCCATGGGGCACAGAGCCCCAGGGCTGCTGTGGCACCACGGCACAGGGGCCGTTCCCACCTGCAATGCTCCTGTCCTGGGCTGGGCCTGCACAGGGGCTGTGTCACCATGACTGGGGCAGTAATCTGTGAATGGAGGCCAGGGCTGCAAATGCACCAACTGAAGCTTGTGGAGGAGGCCGTTTTGAGTGGCTCCATAGCTCAGGAATCCAAAAGAGAAGAGAAGCCACAGAGATCCTGCACAATGAAGGGCATTTAAATCTCGATGCCTTAAACTGCTTCAGACTCATTCTGGGGGACGTGTTTCACCACATCGTGGCCTGGGAAGAAAATTCCTTTCTCTTGTTTCCAAGCCGTGGCCTCCTGATATGTTGACAATTGACCCTTGGTTCATAGTGATTCCATTGCATCACAGTGGTCTCCTTGGTTTCATCAGGCTCAGGTTTGTCACAATTGAACCTTCATTCCATTGAATCACAGTCCTTTCATGGATTCCATGATGCTGGGTCACAGTGGAGCCTTTGTTCATGCATTTCCATTGTGGCACAGTGGTCTCCAGCATTCCATGACGCCATGGTGCAAAACAGTGAGCACTTGATTCCCTGAGTTTCCATTCCTTTACAATGATCTCTTGGCTTCCATGAGGCCCTGCAGTGTCACTAGGGAGACTCTGATCCATATTTTCCATTGTTCCACAACAGTCTTTTGGGGCTGCAACATGAAACAGTGGACATTTGATTCCACGTGATTCCACAATGGTCTCCTAGGTTTCATGAGGTCCTTCTTTGCAACAATTCAGACTTGGTTCCATGAGATTCTATTGTGTCTCAATTCTGTTGTGGATTCTGTGAGTCCCCACTCTGTTTACGATTGAAACATGGTTCCCTAAAATTCCGTAGTATCACTTTTCTCTTCTGTGGTACATGAGGCTGTGCTGTGTCACAATGGACACTTGCTTCCTCCAAGGCTGGAGATGTCCCAGTGGCACTGGGTTTCCATCAGGCCACGCTTTGTCACAATAAGGCCTTGGTTCCAAGAGAATCTCTTGCACCACAATGTTCTCCTTAGCTTTATGAGAGCCTGTTGTGTTGACAATTGATCCTTGGTTGCTTGAGATTCCATCACATCACAATTGGCCTGGCACAATGATGTCTTATTTCTAGTATACCTGGCAATACTTCTCTGGCCCTTGTGTTCCATGTGGCCCCTCTCTATCAGAATTAACTCTTGGTTCCACTGCATCACAACGCTCCCTGTGTTTCTATGACCTGCCCTGTGTCTCAATGGACACTGGATTCCACAAGAGCTGGCAATGTCCCAGTGGTACCTGTCTCCTATTTGGCCCCACTATATGAAAATAAAGCCTTGGTTCCATGAGACTCCACTGTGTCACAATGTTCTTGGTTTTCTGAGAACCTGATGTGTTCACAATTGACCTTTGGCTCTTTGAGATTCGATTGCATCACAATGGTTTCCTTGGTTTCATAAAGCTCAGGTTTGTCACAATGGAGCCTTGCTTTCAGGATATTTCATTGTAACACAGTGGCCTCCACCACTCTATAAGGCTGCACCATGAAACAGTGGACACTTGTTTCCATGAGATCCCATTGGGTAACAATGTTCTCCTGTGTTCCATTAGTCCCGGTTCTTTCTCAACTGATGCTTGAATGAGCCTTGAAAATGTCTTATTTGCACTGGGTTCCATCAGGCCCCTGTTGTTCCAGGACATTCCATTGCTTCACAATGGTCTCCTTGGTCCCATGAGGACCCTCTGTGTCACAATGCAGCCTTGGTTTCTTGAGATTCCCTTGTGTCACACTGGTCTCCCATGTTCCCTTAGGCCCAAGTTGTATCACAATGGGCACTTGGTTCCATGAGCAGTGGCAGTGTCCCAGTGGCACCTGTGTTCCATGACACCCTGCTGTGTTACAGGTGAGTTTGTTCCATGAGATTCCATGGAGTCACAATGGTCACTTGGGTTCCGTGAGGCCCTGCTGTTTTGACAATTGATACTTGGCTTCATCAGATTCCATTGCCTCACAATGTTCTCCTGGGTTCCAAGAGGTCCTGCTGTGTCACAACAGTCCCTTGCTTCCACAAGCCATGGCACAGTCCCACTTGTCCCTGGGTTCCATGAGACCGTGCCGTGTTCACAATTGACACTTGCTTCCATGAGATTCCATTGCATCACAGTGGTCCCCATGATTCCATGAGGCTGTGCTGTGTCATGATGGACACTGGATTCCACAAGAGCTGGCAATGTCCCAGTGGCACCTGTGTCCCATGAGGCCCCACTTTGTCAAAACAGAGCCTTGGATCTTTGATATTCCAGGTTGTCCCAATGGTCTACTGAGTTCCATGAGGCTGGGCTTTGTCACAATGGACACTGAGTTCCACATGGCCTGGCAATATCCAAGTAGCACCTGGCTTCCATAAGGCCCCACTGTGTTTGCAGTTAACAGTTGGTTTTCCCAGGCTGCCTTGTGTCACAGTGCTCTCTTGGGTGCCATGAGGCCCTGCTGTGTCACAATGGACACTTGCTTCCATGAGATCCCATTGTGTCACAGTGCTCTCCTGGGTGCCCTGAGGCCTTGCTGTGCAATAATGGAGCCTTGTTTCTACCAGGCTTGGCAATGTCCAGGTGGTACCTGTGTGCCACGACGCCCCACATGGTAAAATTACAGCCCTGGGCTGACAACTGACCCCTGTTTCCTTGAGATTCCTTTGCAACACAATAGTCTCCTTTGTTTCAGGAGGCCACACTGTGAAACAGTGGACACTTGAATCCATGAGTTTCCATTCCATCAAAATGATCTCTTGGATTCCATGAGGCCCTGCAGTGTCACTAGAAAGCCTTTTTTCCACCTTTTTCCATTGTGTCACAAATGGTTTCCAGTGCTCAATGTTGTTCATTTGTGCAACATGAAACAATGGACATTAGCTTCCATGTGATTCCACAGTGTAACAATGGTCTCCTGGGTTCCATGAGGCCCCTGTTTGTAGCAATTAGGACTCGGTTCCATGAGATTCTATTAAGTCACAATGGTCTCCTGCCTTCCATGAGTCCCTACTGTGTTTACAATTGACGCTTGGTTCCCCAAGATTCCGCAGTGTCATTGTGCTCTCCTGTGATTCACGAGGCTGTGCTGTGTCACAATGAACATTTGCTTCCTCCAAGGCTGGAGATGTCCCAGTGGCACTGGGTTTCCATCAGGATACGCTTTGTCACAATGTGGCCTTGGTTCCATGAGAATCCACTGCACCACAATGTTCTCTTCAGTTTTATAGAGCCTGAAGTGTTGACAATTGACCCTTGGTTCCTTGAGATTCCATTGCATCACAGTGGTCTCCTTGGTTCCATCAGGCCCGGGTTTGTCACAACAGATCCTTGGTTCCATGCGTTTCCATCACAGCACAATGGTCTCCAGCATTCCATGAGGTCTCACTGTAAAACAGTGGGCACTTGGTTCCATGAGTTTCCATTCCATCAGGATGATCTCTTGCATTCCATGAGGCCCTGCAGTGTCACAGTGGAGCCTTTGTTCCATGTGTTCCCATTGTGACACAATGGTTGCCAGCACTCTGTGAGGCTGTGCTGTGAAACTGTGGGCACTTGGTTCCATGAGATTCCATGTTGTCACTCTCAGCAAAATCCATAAAAGCCAGAGGTTTATGTCCAAAAAGGAGACAGAGCACACCTTCAACTTTATTTCAATAAAGGGAGAAAGTTCACTGGAGCACACGCCCATGGGGTTTTCTCTCTCAAGGTTTCAGAGGGCGCAGTCTCCTTTTATCCTAAATTCACAGCCGCACGTTGCCCTCTTCCTTTCCCCATTGGCCAAGGTACTAGGAAGGTACAGCCTTCCCAAATCACCTGCCCCATATCCCCCCTTGAACCTGGCATTTCCCCCCTAAGTTCAGAAGTTCAGCCTTGTGCAGGCCCCTGTCTGTTTCAGGAGCCAAGCTGTCTGGGCCCGGTAACAAACCTGCTGCCTAAAGTCAGTAGAAACCTTACGACCATTTCAAAGACCTTAACACCCATCCCTTCACCCATCAAATGATTTGTAACGACATTAGCAGGCATCTTTCCTCTCAGATTGATGTTTCCTGTGATGGTGACAGTCTATTAAATCCAGCCTTTGGCCTGACCTCTCTGCTGTTGTAGTTCCATGGACAGAGGCTGTTGTCACTTTCCCCTTCCATGGGCAGGCTGGTGTTCAGCCATCTCCAGGACAGCAGGGCCCCACCCAACGTCACTGTGCCCTGGGAAGACAAAAACCATCGCTCCAAATGTCTCCCTCTCCTCCTTCTTCCCAGGCATTTGGGCCTGCCAGTGGGGTTTGCTGCTGGGTGACACAGGAAAAAGGAGACCATATTGACACTGACGGGCATGTAGAACCAAACATCCACTGTGACACTAAAGAACCTCACAGAACCAAGAGTCCATGGTGACACAAGAGGGCCTTGTGGAACCAAGGGAGTCCAAAGGCCTAAAACTATTCTTGAGTGGTTCTGCCTTGGGAACAGAAACTTCCTTGGTGGCAGCTTGGGCTTGGCACATGCTAAGGAAGGTGTCTGTTTGTAATGGGGAAACTCAGGAGTTTTAGATTGCTTCAGAAAAAGAAAAGGAAGAAAACCCATGTTTGCCTGAGTGCAGTCAGTTCTCCAACCAAAGCAGGTCCCAGGTGAGTGAGGACAGACAGGATGGGGTTGGGGAATGTGGAGCAAGGGTGTCCACACTGGGTCAGACCTCAAGGCACAGCTTCTCTGAGCAGGCCTGACCTCCTGAGGAGAGACCCTGGATCAATATCAATCACAGAACTCTGCAATCAACTCTGCTCTAAAGAGAAATAGTAATAAAAGACATGCTTTAAAATAGAAACACTTATTTCTAAGAAGCTCTTTGAAATATTTCTCCATAACTGTAGAAAAAACTTCCTAGTGGACTGCACCAGACCAGAGGGAAATCAAGGTAGAGACATGGTTTTGTCAGGATTTGCTTGATCCCAATGAGCCCCATGGTGCATTTGGTGTTGAGTCCTTGAACCTCAGGGCCTGAGAGGAGTCCAAGTCAGAAGAAAAACCCAAAATGAGATCCATCCCCAACACAGACTCCTAATGGACTCCTTGGAGGAGAGAATTGGAGGCCATGATTGAGCAAAAACATCTCAGAGACTCAGAGAGGAAAGGAAAAAGGAAAGTACCTTAAAAAACTGAAGTACCTTGAAGCAGTTGAGCCTCACTGAGTGTTGTTACTGAGAAAGGTTCTCAAGAGACTAATTAAAGCAGATAATTGGAGGCCATGATTGCACAAAGCTCTCAGACACTCCAACACAAAAGCAGAACCCAAAGTCCTTGGAAAAACCTGCAGTCCCTGGGAGCATGAAGGAGCCCCCAGGGCCATTCCTGACCAAGGCTCCCCAGGGACTGGTCCCAGCAGATCCCTGAGGCCACTGGGATGTGGGGGATGCTGAGGGCAGGACAAGGGGTGACAGTGCCCAGCCTTGCTGGGGCTGTGCCAGGAGGCCCCAGTGGCTCAGGACAAGGTGTCTCCTCACAGCCCTTGGTGGCACAGACCCTGCTGTGCCCCAGGGCACCAAGACTTGGCTTCTCTTTGTCCCCACCTGTCATCTCTGCCTCCAGTTCTCTGCTCTGATTGAGGCTTGGGACACTTTCTCACTTGTGTTTCTCAGTGGGACCCATTAAAACTTCAAGAAACTTTGGAGTTTGATTCTCACTTGGAGTTCTTGAGAGGTTTCCTAACAAACCATGGCTCTGCCTTGATTTCCCTCTGGTCTAGTGCAGTTCATCAGGAAGTTTTTCAACTCTACTTATGGAGAAATATGTCAAAGAGCTTCTAAGAAGTACGCATTCCTATTTTAAAGACTATTTTTTACTGCTGATCTCTTTGAAGAGAGGTTATTGCAGCATTCTGTGGTTGATATTGATCCAGGGTCTCTCCTCAGGAGGTTTGGCCTGCTCAGAGAATCTGTGCCTTGAGGTCTGACCCAGTGTGGGCAGCCTTGCTCCACATTGCCCAACCTCATCCTGTCTGTCCTCACTCACTGGGACCTGATTAGGTTGGAGAACTGGCTGCATTGAGAAAAAGAGATGTTTCTCCTTTATTTTTATTTTTATTTTTGAAGCACTCTAAAACTCCTGAGTTTCCCCATTACAAACAGACACACTCCTCAGGTGTGTGCCAGCCCAAGATGCCACCAGAAACACTGCAGAGCTGCTCTGGGCCAGCTGTGAGGGTGGATCATCATCCCAACCTGCACTGGGCCACCACAAGGGGCTGTGGCCATGGACACTGCACTGACCCCACTGCTGGGTTTGGGTGCCACGGCAACCGTGAGAAGTTCAAGTTTCCTTGGAAACACTGGGGAGGACTGGGACATACTGGGAACCCTGGGAACCCTGTGGAAGACACTGGGACATAGTGGGAGTGATACTGGAGTGGACTGGGCCATACTGGGAAACAGTGGGAACTCTATGGGAGACACTGGGATATGCTGGGTGTGATACTGGGGAGGACTGGGACAACCTGGAAACACGGGGAATGCTGGGGGTGGGGGGAATCTGGGTGGACTGGGATGGACTGTGGGGGTGCACAGAGACACATTGGGACATACTGGGACATACTGGGAGTGATACTGGGCAATACTGGGGCAAACTGGGGATACTGTGAGTGAAACTGGGGGATACTGGGACAAACTGGGAACACTGTGGGGAAGACTGGGGGACATTGGGGTGTACTATGGATGACACTGGAAGAAACTGGAAGGGAATAGGAATGAACTCAGGTTTATTGGGAGGGACTGGGGTGTACTCAGAGGGCCTGTAGGGGCACTGGAATTGCACTGGGCTGCATTGGGGATGAACTGGTCTTTACTGGGAGGGACTGGAGGGGCACTGGAAATGTACTGGGCTGTACTGGGGAATAACTGGGCTGGCCTGGGAGGGACTGGAGGGGTTGAATGGGCTGCTCCTGCCTCCGCCCATCACTGCCCACAGCCAATCAGCACCAGGGATCGGGGACTCAGGGGCGGTGCCTGGGGTCGGTGCCATCTTTTCTTTTTGCCTACAACTCCCATCATGCCCCACAGCCCGATTTAGCCCCATTGGAGCTGGGACTACAACACCCGTCATGCCCCGTGCCCCACAGAACCCCTGGTATCCGCCTTCCACATGTCCCATAAGTGTCCCCCAGACCATCCAGGATTCATAAGTGCCCCCCCATAGCCCATTTGGGACCACCTCAAAAGAGTCCACAAATCCTCTGAATACTCCAAACCTCATAATGCCCGTTACAGCCACTTCTGGGAATTCATCTCCTCTCATCCCCGGCAGCTTCAGAGTCCCTCATAACACATTTCCGCTCCTAAAACTCCTGCCATGCCCCACGCCCTAAAGAGCCTGGTCAGAGCTCCCCAAGCTCCCGCCAGGTGCTCCCGAACCATATATGTTCCTCCCTGAAGACCTCTAGTCACAGCTCTGATGCAAAAGTGCCCCCTAAGTGCTTTCCCGGTCCCCAAAACACCCGATTCGAGCCACTTCCGGGACTACAGCTCCCATCATGCTCCACTGTTCCTGTAGAGCGCCATTCCAGCCTTGACTTCATGTCCCATCATGCACTGCGCCACACCGAGAGACATTGCAGCTGTGCCGAGAACTCCCGTGATGCTCTGCGGTTCCATTAAACCGTATTATTCCTGCACCTACAACTCCCATCATTTCCTGCACCCCAGAGAGCCCCATCAGAGCCCCCAAGTGCCTGCCTGGACCCCAAAGGGCCCCAGATTCCCCTTCCTGACCTCCAGGTGCCCCCCTGCAATTCCAGCTGCCACTTGGATGCCCAGATTTTCTCTCAGGATCCCTAAGTACTACTTCAGTACCCTCTCAATGCCCCTAAGTGTCCTTCTGACCCTCAACTTCCTTTCAAATTCCATCCCCAGAACCAAAACAGCCCCAAATGTGCCCCAGAAATGTCTCCATGTACCCCAAAGTGGCCCTTTTTACCATGTGTGAGAAAATGATTAAAAAGAATACAAAAGGACTAATAAAAAGACTAATTAGCATGAAAAGGAAGAAATCAATAGCCAATAGTGGTCAATTAATTAATGAAGCAATGACCAATAATTTTTTTGGTTGCTAAAAATGTATAGAGTTTTTAATATGAATATTTAAAAAAGGTAATAAAAATAATAATATTATAAATATTAAAAATACATATATAACTTTTTTTTTAAAAAATCTATTTTAATTATAAAGAAAATCCAGTAATTTTCTTTAATGTTTTAGGATGTCACTCCGAAAAGGTGGGTGATGTCAGACATAGTGAGGTTGGGGTGGAAGAGCAGGTTGTCCAAATAGGGCCACCCCTCAAGGGGCTCATTCTTCTCTGTGCCCAAACAACTTAAAGAGACATTCAGCATCAACATCACCTGGGCAATGCTTCTGGGAGCACTGATTCAGGGAGGGGGATCCCAGGATAGAAGAACTTCCCTGTCCAAGGGAGGGCTGTGACTGTGACCCCTGAGTTGTGTTTCATTGTGTAGTTTGTTGAGAATTGTGGGTCAGACAAGTGTATAAGTGGAAGATCTTTGTACCAAGTAACTGCCAGGTGAAGCTCTGGAGCTGGGATAAGGTTAAAAGGCATTAAGAGGAAAAGAATTTTCAGTATGGGGGCAAGTGAAAGCAAAGGGGCTCCTAAAGGTAGTCCTTTAGGATGTGTTTTGGCATATTGGAAAGAGCTGGTGGATCATAAGAGTACAGAAACTAAAAGAGAGCTTATTAAGTTGTGCACACAGTGGTGGCCACTTTATAAACTTGAGGAAGGGGCGAAGTGGCCCCCATCAGGGAAGTTAGACTATAACACTTTGGTACAGCTGATGCTTTTCCTTAGGCGTGAGCAGAAGTGGCATGAAGTTACTTATGCTGACATGTTTTTCACCTTTAAGAATCACCCTGAGTGGCAAAGGGCTTGTGGAATTAGACCACCCTCTGACCCTTTAGTGTTGGCTCTCAAGAAAGATAATAAAGCTAATAAAGAAAAACCCAAGAAGTGTTGCAGCACATGCTCAATAAATCAAAGGTGTACACATCCTAACAAAGTATATTGTATGGAAACTCAAGAAGAAGAGACAAAAAAATTAAACCACCCCCAATTCCCAAAACACAAGAGCCAACCTGACTGTATCCACCCTATGTTATTCTATTTTTTGTCTATGCTATTAAACAAAATTCCTCTCAAACTCCTTCTGAATTTCTAGACCAGGTGTGAGAGGCAATGCGTCGACACACCACCCTGGATCCTGAATCTGATGAGGGAATACAACAATTGGTAAACTTGTTTTTAGGGCAATCTACAAGTGACATCAGGTGAAAGCTCCAGAAGATGTGAGGCCCAGCAAGTCAGAACTTGGAGACTTTGCTAAATGAGGCATGGAGAGTTTCCAGCAATTGAGAAGAGGGGTGTAAACCAGGGACAAAGAAACTAGTAGCAATAATACAAAAAATGTAAAAAGGCGACTGGCCAACCTGAAAAAGCATATTTTTGCAAACCATTAAAGTATAAATTAGGAAAACAGTAAGGAATTCATTGATTTTTGTATATGCCTAATGCTCCATCTGCACTTTTGGGCAGGGATCTGCTAGAGCAGCTGGAAGCAAAGATAATATCTAAAAATGGGGAAATTAGTTTGGAGGTAAAAGATCAAAAATATGTAAAATTGTTAAGCTTAATGCTAATAAAAAAAAAAAATTGAAGTTGAAAATGAAGAAGAAATTATTAAGAAAATAAAAGATCAGGTGTTCCCTGGAGTGTGGGCCTCTAATATACCAGGGAGGGCAAAGAATGCTCCACCAGTACAAATCTGGCTTAAAGAAGGAGAACAACTGGTAAGGGTCAAACAATATCCCTTGAAAAGGGAAGACAGAGAAGGAATTAGCCCAATCATTGAAAACTTTTTGCAAATAGGACTATTAAGAGTGTCAATCTGATTTTAACACTCTTATTTTGCCTTTGCAAAAGCCTGATGGATCATACAAGATTTAAGAGCTGTTAATAAGATAACTGAGGATTTATACCCAGTGGTTGCTAACCCCTACACTTTGTTAACTCTTTTAACATCTGAACTAACCTGGTTTACTGTTTTAGATTTGAAGGATGCTTTGGGGAAAACAGGTTCAAATGGACCCTCAAGGGTATTCTTCCCTCCCCAAAACCTCTTTAAAACTCCCCCCATCAAGGAATGCTTCGGGGGGGGATTAGGAGGGAAAAAAAGAACTTCCCCGTCCAAAGGGAGGGGTTGAAAGACCCAGTTTGTTTTTGTGTAGTTTGTTGAGAATTTGGGGGCAGCAAAATTTTAAGTGGAAGTCTTTTTACCGTAATGCCGGTGGCCTGGGCTGGGAAAGGAAAAAGGGATTAAGGGGAAAGTAGGGGTGGGGGCCCCGGGTCCCTTTGGGGTGTGTTTTTATTGGAAAGGCGGGGGATCAAAATCAGAAACAAAGGAGAAACCCGTTTTGCACGTTGGCCCTTTAAACTTGGGAAGGGGGGTGGCCCCCCCCAGGAAGTGGACTTAAAAATTTGCAGCTGATCTTTCCTTGGCGGGGCAGAAGGGCATGGTCCATGCTGAATTTTTTCAGGGTTTCCCCCGGTGGCAAAAGGGTTTGGAATTGACCACCCCCTGACCCAAAGGTTTGGGCCTAAAAAATAAAAGCAATAAAGAAAAACCCCAAATTTAAAACTCAATAAAGGGGAAAATCCCAACAAAATTATTTTGGGGAAAAATAAGAAGAAAGCAAAAAAAACCCCCAACCCAAAAAAAAAACCAACCCTTATCACCCTTTTTATGTTATTCTTTTTTCTTAAACAAAATTTTTCCAAATCTTTAATTTTTAAAAAGTGAAGGCCAGGGAAAACCCCCCTGGTCCTGAACGAGAGGGTACAACATTTAAAAAATTTTTTTGGGGAACTAAAATGCTCAGGGGGTCAAAGATGTGAGGCCCCCAAGTCAGCTGGAGAACCCTTTTAAGAACTGGAGGTTTTGAATGAAAGGGGGGAAAAAGGGGAAAAGGAACAGAGCTAAAAAAAAATTTAAAAAAACACTTAACCTGGTATTTTTCAAACCATTAAAAATAAATGGGGAAGTAAAACTCAGCTCACATGGTGTGTACTATCCTAGGGTTCAAGAACTCCCCTACCATATTTGGAGAACAGCTGGCAAAGGATTTGGAGTCTTGGGAGCCCCACCAGGAGGGAAGCTGCTTCAGTATGTGGATGACCTCTTATAGCCACCCAGACCCAAGAGGCATGGTGGATTGGACGGTAAACCTCCTAAACTTTTTGGGCCTGCAGGGTATTGGGTATCCCAAAGAAAGCCCAGATGGAGAAACAAACAGTGATTTACCTGGGCTATGAAGTGAGTGCTGGACAAAGGACTTGGGGCAAGACTGTAAGGAAGCAATATGCCAAACCCCAAAACCCCAGACAGTAAAAGAACTGAGAACCTTTCTAGGCATGACGGGGTGGTGCAGACTGTGGATTTATAACTTGGATTGTTGAAACCCCCTTTTGCCTTAATGGGGGAAGGGAGGGATTTCAGTGGACAAAGAAAAAAACGACCCCAAAAATAAAGAATTTAGTCAGCCCAGCCCCGGGACTTCCAGTCAGGGTATGGGAAAAACCCGTGATCCCGACTGCCTGAGACCAGGCCACCTACCCAGTCCCGATCTGAAGGACACCCTTAGGGGCTGGAGTGGTTCATGATGGGACAGCATATCATCAGTGGAAAAAAATGCTGGGTTGCAGTTACCACCAGCAAGAGGAAAAGTCTGACCATTAAAAAATACCTCTGCACAAAAATAAAAAATTTTTAACCCGGCCTTAATGGAAAAGGAAAAGAAATCAACATTTATAAGACCAAGGTATGCATTTGGGGTGGTTCATAAGGAGCTATTTGGAAAGAAAGAGTGTAAAACCAAAGGGAAAAATATTAAAATAAAAAAAACAAAACTTTAGATGCAGTTCATTATGAAAAGGAATATTATAATCAAGGGGAAAAAAAGTGAGCTCAGAATTGGAAGGAAATATGCTACAGAGAGGCAAAAAACGGGAAAAAAGGGGGGTACCCAGAAATAGTCAAAGGGATTAATTCCGTGGAAAGATCTCATTGAAGGAAATATATACAAAAAAGGGTAAAAACTTATTAAGGAAGAAAACAATTTATAACCAGGAAGGGTGGGCTGTCCAAAAAAGGGAAAAGTTGTTACCTTTTTTTGTGGCATTAGGTTTTAAAAAAAGGAAAACCGGGGAAAGGACCCATAAATTTTTTAAAGGTGGGGAAATTTTGGAAAATTACAAGGCCAGAACAAAGTAACTGTCAGTGGTCTTTGCCTCCAACTTCCTATAAACTTTCCAAAGCCTAAATTGGATAAATTTGGGGGTTGGGACCTGGGGAGCAATGGCAAATTGATTTGCTATCATGGAATAATGCAAGGTTGTGACCCTTGTGGTCTTGCCATGACTACAAAAAGTCCCAACACCCACACCAGTACAATGTAAACCCGGGGTTTATCAATGCCAAGGGAAAAATTTTATCCCCCACCCCGTGGGGCTTTGGGAAAAAATTTAAAAGGGCCGAATGCAAGTATGTGGGAAGGGAAGGGAAAAGTTTGGGGATGTGGAATTTTGTATTTGTACAAGATGGGTTCCATGAGGCTCATCATCCATTCATGGAACTTATAAGTTTTGGGCCCTGCTTTAAAATGTTTGGGCCATGTTTAAAAATTTGACTTAAAGGATGTTCTGCAAAAAAAGTTTGATCTCGATTTTAACATTACTCAGATTGTATTGAAATTTCACAACATCAAAGGGGAAATCCCAAACCCCCCCTCTGCCGAGAGGGCTGAAAACCCAAAACCCCAAATTTTTTCAGAAAAAAAAGGGCAACCTATAATTCCCACAATTACCCAAAATTGGACCATATGCTATCAAAAAAAACAGGAATTAAGACTGCTAACTAACCCGGAATGGTCTTTAAAGGAGTAGAAATGGGAATGCAGGTAAATTTCCCTTCCCCGCCATTCTGCCAAAAATTGCCCCATTTTTTCAAATCTCCTTTTTGGAATGCAATTTTTGCCTTCAAAACCATATGCCCGCTTTCTTTTTAAAAAAAGAGGGGCCCCCACTGGGATTTAAAAAGGATTTTGGGGGTTTTAAACACAATGGATTTGGGGTGTTAATGAACAAATTGACTTTTGATGGGAAGTGATTTGGGTTAAAACCAACCTTTCAAAACTTCATTATTAGCACTAAGGGGAAAAATCAATTTGGGAAAATGCCAAAAATTACCAAAAAAAGGGAAAAATAGAAGAGCAAGATCATGAGGTAATAAAAAGCCCTAGGACAGCTAATGCCCAAATTTTCTGGCTCTTGGATGTACCCAAACACAAATTGGGTGCAGTCAGTCGAAATCATCAGGGAAAAGGGGAAGAAGGGGGTTTCCCTGGGGTAAATTTCAAAATTTTTTGGGGGCAATGCCTCTGAAATGGAAAGGGGGTTTTAACCTTTGGGGGGTTTTGGGGTTTATTTTACCTATGACCCCGATACTACACTGAAACCTTTTTTTTTTTAACCCTTTTAAAATAGTGCATCCGTTGGGGCTTAACACATCCTATAGTTGTTTAGGACTAAATTTATGAAGGGTTTTGGGGATCCTTCTGGCCCAAAAAATTGGGGCGGAAATTTTAAGGGGAAAAAGGCAGACCAAAAAAAACCCAGAGCCCGGGCCATGGAAAACTTGGGAAATTTGTGAAGGAACTTTAAAGAAGACAAAAAATACCTGCCTTTTGGGCACGGACCAAAGCATTTGCCACTTTGAAATGCATCCCAACCAACCAGACAACTTTTATTTTTGCATATAGGACAAGGGTTGTGTCTTTCCCGGGAAAAACATGTCCCCCCTTAAATAATAAAAATCAAAAAGGGGTGAGACTCAATTCAATTTTTTTTCAAAATTTTTCTAAAAAACAAAGGATGCGACTTTTTTCCCGGGGCAAAGGGACCTGTAATGTCACATCAGTACATGAAGGCAAACCTGGTTACCGGAAAAAAAAATTGCCTGCGCCCCAGGGGGAAAGAATTTAACCCTAGTTGCCCAGCTACTGAACCATCAGGAATTAAGAAACATTTTTGGAGATCCGGGTCAGAGAAAGGGACTTTACCACAAACCCCCTGACAGGGGATCAAAAGGGGGTTTTTTAAAAAATTTAAAAAACATCTGTCTCATCATTGGTGGGGGTGTGTTTTTTGGGTGGTCCCAACTAGAGTTTGATCTCGATTTTAACATTACTCAGTATTGTATTGAGTTTCACAACATCAAGGCAAATCAACCCCACCTCTGTCAGAAGAGACAATGAAAATCAAACTCAATTATTTCCAGAAAAATGAACAACTATAATCCAATTCAAATGGACAACATATGCTATCAAGAAAACAGGAATCAGAGACTCTACTAACGAATGGTCTCTAAGGTAGAAATGGGAATCGGTAAATCTTCTATTTGCAGAATGTGCCCATTTCTCAAATCTCCTTTTATGGAATGCTATGGCTTCAAAACCATATGCCCCTATTTTAAGAAAGAGACCTCTCTGGATGTTAGAACAGGATTGAGTTAAACACAATGGATTGAGGTGTTAATGAACAAATTGACTATGATGGGAAGTGATTTGTTAAATTACGGCACCTTGCAATCTTCTATTAGCACTAGGAACAATCTGAAACTGACCAAAATATTGCCAAATGGGAAAATATAGAAGGCAAGATGAGAATATTAAGCCTAGGACAGCTAATGCGACATTTCTCTGGCTCGATGTACACACAAATGTGGTGCAGTCTGTGCCGATCATGAAGTGAAGAGGATATTCCTTGAAATTTGCAAATTCTTGGACAATGCTCTGAAATGGAAAGAGCTTCATTGGGGTTTGGTTCATTTACCTATGACCTGATACAAATACATGACAACTTTTTAACTTAATAGTGCATCTGACAAACATCCTATGTTGCTCTAGGACTAAATCATGAGGACTTTGTATCCTTCTGACATAGAATGTGGCAGAGTGAAGGAAATGGCAGACTTAACCTAGAGCCTCTATGAAAACAATTGGATATATGTGAAGAACTTTAGAACAAGATACCTGCCTGGACGACAAGCATTTGACTTTGAAATGCATCTAACCAACAGACAACTTCTTGTGCATATAGGACAAGGTTTGTCTGTCTCAGAACAGCATGTCCCACCATATAATCACAATCAAATAGTGGATGAGACATCATATGTTTCAATTTTTAAAAGGATCGATCCTGCAGGACCTGTAATGCATCGATAAAACTGTTATTGAAGAATGAATTACTATTGCATTTAGGAACTGAATCAGAACATACATGACAGGATATAG
>JAREIS010001808.1:0-18036 GCA_030060385.1 Muscicapa striata striata
CGCTTGGGGAGTCTGGCTGCCAGCCCCTCTCGTCCACACACCACACAGTCGCACTCCGGGATCCCAACCCCGCCGGACGGTTCCCGTAATACTCATGCGTCCCGCTGCGTCTTTCGTCCGGACCTTGTGCACAAGCTTTAAGGGGTGTATTGGGCCCTCGAACCTCCTTTGCTTTCCTCTTTTCCCTCACTTTAGGTTTGTCGGTCGGGGCCAGGATGAAATCCAAGTCCTGGGCCACTGGTCGGTGGGGCGCCCCCCTTTAGACAAGGAATTTTTCCCGAATTCCGATCCGAGTCGCAGCACCAAGTTGTTATAAATAAGCACAACGGGCCTTAAAAGCCAATTATGTAGCCAATTTATTATTACAGAAAAGAGTAAGCAAAGATGCAGCGCTGGGCGACGGGGGGGGAGGGTCGCTGTCTTCCCCAAATCCACCGCCGCACCGACTATGTTTCGGGTCTCCCTTTTAGGGTCTCCGCTTTCTCTGCCAGGTCATCCTTCCGGCCACTTTGCGCTTGCTCCGTCAGTTGCTAGGGGTCTTTTCCTGTCTCCTGGTGGTTTTTGATGAGGGTTCATCGTGGTTTTTTTTTTTTTTTTTTTTTTTGAGCCTAGCGCCGTAATTATCTACAAGTATTTGTGAACATGCAAAAGCTAACGGTTATCCTGCCCTTGCGGGCTCGCCAGCAAGGCGGGATAATTTACAACCAGTTTCCTTTCAAGGTCTGTTAGATAAGTGAGGCAAAAGGCTTATCTAAACAAAGTAGGACACTAGGGCAGTTAACTGTCTCACTGCCAGACACTAGACAGTGAACAAAAGGTCACTTGTTTCATCACAACCTTGAAATCATCGAGTCCAACTTGAGACCCAACACTGCCTTGTCACCCAGACCATGGCACTCAGTGCCTCATCCAGTCTTTCCTTAAACACTTCCAAGGATGGTGACTTCACCACCTCCCTGGGCAGCCCGTTCCAATGCCCAATCACCCCTTCTATGAATAACTGCTTCCCAATGTCCAGCTTAAACATCCCCTGGTGCAGTTTAAGGCTGTGTCTTCTTATCACTGCTCCCTGGGAAAAGAGCCTGACTCCCATCTGGCCACACCCTCCTGTCAGGGACTTGTAGAGAGTGATAAGGCCTCCCCTGAGCCTCCTATTCTCCAGGATAAACATCCCCAGCTCCCTCAGCCACTCCTCACAGGACTTGTGTTCCAGACCCCTCACCAGCCTTGTTGCCCTCTCTGGACACACTCCAGCCCCTTCATGTCCTTCCTCCAGCAGATCCACACTCACACCCAGCTTGGTGTCATATTCAAATCTGCTGATGAAGGCTCAGCCTCCTCCTCTAGATCATCAGTAATGGTGCTAAATAGGACTGGGCCAAACACTGATTCCCTTTGGGACACCACTGGTGACTGGACGCACACTGGATGCAACACCATCCCCACTAGTCTCTGGGCCCAGCATCCAGGCAGTTCCTAACGCAGCAAAGACTAAACTGTCCAAGCAGTGGGATGCAGCTTTTCCAGGGAATGCTCATGGTGTCAAAGGCTTTGCTGAAGTCCAGGCACACAACATCCACAGCCTTTCCCACATCCACCAGGCAGGTCACTTGGTCGTACAAGGAGATCATGCATGACCTGCCCCACCTAAATCCACACTGGCTGGCTCTGATCCCTCACCCATCCTGCAGGTGCCCTGTGATGGCACTCAAGGTGATCTGTTCCATCACCTTCCTGGGCACCCAGGTCAGGCTGACAGGCCTGGGGTTCCCCAGATCCTCCTTCCAGTTCTTCTTGGGAATGGGCTCACATTAACAGCTCCAGTCCTCTGGGACTTCACTGGTGAGCCAGGGCTGACGATAACTGATGGAGAGCAGCCTGGGGAGCTCATCCAGCAGCTCCCTGATCCCCCTAGGATGGATCCATCTGATCCCAGAGATACCTTTGAGATTGTGGAAGCTCAGCAGGTCCCCAGCTGCTTCCTCTTGGATTACAGGGATCTGTTCTGCTCCCTGCCAACATCTACCAGCTCAGGAGAATACTTGTCCTGAGGAAAACTTTTCTTAATATTGAAAATTGAGATAAAAAGGTGCTAAGTTCTACAGCTTTTCCTCTTTTTTAGTTACTATATTCCCTACTCCATCCAATAAAGAATAGACATTCTCCTTATTCCTCATTTTGCTATTAGTTTATTTATAACTTTTTTTTTTTTGTAAAAATAAAAACTTTCACAGAAGTGGTTTGGTTAAGTTATAATGGAGCTTTCACTTCTCTAATGTTCTTTCTGCATGACTTAACAACATCCTTAAACACTTCCTGACTTCCCTGATCTCTTTTCTCTGAGTTTCCACACAATTTCTTGCCCAGCTGGGCCAGTCATTTTCTTAGCTGGCTCATCTTTTTGCAGAATGGCACAGGCTGCTCCTTCCCCCTTAAGATTACTTTCTTGAGGTGTTTCCATCATTCCTGGACACCTCTGGTTTTAAGGGCTTTTTCCCATAAAAAAAGTCAGTACCTGAATTTGTACTTTCCAAATCTGCATCCTGAACAGGCCAAAGTCTGCCCTCCATAACTGCAGTGTAGAAGTTTTGTTACTGCCCCTCCTTCTTTCACAGAATATTGAAAACTAAATTATTTCATGGCCACTGTACGCCAGGCAACCTCTGATCACCACATCTTCCACCAATCCTTCTCTTTTTGTGAAGAGCAGGAGACAGGGCTTTTCTTGGGAATGGGAGTGTTACCAAAAATTCAGTAATAGAATAAACTCCTGAACACCAATGTAGCCTTAAAAAGCAGCATTTTTTATGTGGCTGCATGCACAGGGGGACAGCTCCTCCCAAAGCCATGCATGCTGAGTACAGGAAAGTTTCTGTTTATATTCTGTATTTTGCATACATATTCATTGATTGTCCCACCTAAACATATATATGATAATAATTTCCCCAAAATTATTAACGTATTTCCCTTCTTCTTTACCCATGGATTCTTCTGTCCTGGGGCTCTCTCTGGTGCTCCCTGGTGGTTGTGGCCCCCAATGTTCCAGTCAGCCTGGCTGAGCTGGCAGGACACTGAGGCTGCGGAACTTCCAGTTCCCCTTCTTACACAACGGGCACTGTGCAGTTTCCAGAGGCCAGAGGACTTGGAGAACAAGTATTGTGTCAGCTCAGCTGGGGTAGGCAATTTATCATCTAGTGACATGAGGGCACAGAGTGGGCAATGACATCACAAAGTTGGTTATGTGAGGTCATTGAGCAGCTAAAACATCATAGGCTGTCTCTCTATGACATCACAGAACTGGCTGTGACATCATGGGGGCTGCGTGAAATAACACAGGCTGTGTGAGGTCACTGGGTTGGTCACTCTGCCCCAATCCTCCCTCACAGGTTTCCCAGAGAAGTCCAAAGCTGTTCATGTCCAGCAGGGTCCCCTGTCCCTCTGTATCCCCCTGCTCCACCTGGAGCCACAGCCTCTTTCAAGGATGTTCCACAAATCAACCCCCAGAGCCTGACACACGGAAAAGGGGCCAGGGCTGTGTGACCAGGACATCAAGGATATGGATTATCCACGTCACTGGGGCCTGGTTTGGGTTCCCCAGGGCAGGAAAGATGTCTGGCAGCTGGAGCAGGCTGAAGGAAGGGCCTCCAAGGTGGGGCTGGAGCCCTTTGGCTCTGAGGAGAGGCTGAGGGAGCTGGGCTTGTCCAGCCCGGAGCAGGGAAGGCTGAGGAGCTCCTCATCCCAGCCTGGACTAGAGGAGACAAAATGAGTCAGGCTGGTTGCAGCATTTCCTCAACAACAAAATCACACAATTCCCCCCTTCTCCATCCATCACTGACAATTTTGCAAATCAGGCATTTTTCAAGCTGCTTTAACCACACTCCAGTCAGGGAATCCTTGTAAAACACCTTAATTACATTTACATGTGTAACAGAAGAATCTTCGTCAAAAATTGTTTCTGTATACAAATCCCTTGTGACTGGTGGATATGTCAGATGCTGCTGGGACATCTCCCATTGCTGAGGGAGGAGTTTTGCATGTTTTTGTAATTGTATCATGTTTATATTTTTGTTATTTTTATGTTTACAATGAAGAGACATTTTCTGTGCCTCTGAGTCTCAGCAGTTCCCGACTCCCAAAGGACACAAACCTGATGAATTGTGGTTCCCACTGCAGTGCCGGCACTTGCACCTCCCTCCATCACCACAGCAGAGCTCCCTTGTCCCAGAAAGTCCCTGGCAATGCAGGGATGAAGGAAACAGGACAGGCTGTGGGGATCAGGGGCAGGGCACAGCCAGGGATTTGGGGTGGTTGTGAGCCCAGGGCAGGAGCCGGCCCTTGGCTTTGGTGAACCTCATCCAATTGTCCTGGGCCCATGGCTCCAGGCTGTGCAGATCCCTCTGCAGAGCTTCCTGCCCTGCAGCACAGCCACACTCCCAGCCAGCTTGGGCTCACCTGGACACTGACTGTGGGTGCCTTGTCCACGGCCTTGTCCAGATCAGCAAGAAAGAGATTTAACTGCCCTGGCCCCAGTCCTGTGCTCTGGGGAGACTCCTGGATGTGGCTCCATTGCCTAGCACTCCTTGGGCTGGACTTCTGTTTTTTACGGAGCTGTGCCTTCCTTTGATTTGTTTGCTGACAATGAATGAACATCCCTCTGTGTCTCAGGCAGCTCCTTATCTAAGAAAAGCAGGTGGGAGTTGGTGCCAAGGAGCTGAAAGCTGCAGGGAGAGGCTGGAGTGGAAGAAGTTCAGATTTGCAGAAGGCTGCTCTGGGTCCTGGGGTGTGGATGAGGGAAATGGTGGGGTTGGGGGTAGGGACAGAGTCTAATTGATTGTCACACATAAAGGTTTTTTATTTTCATATCTGTTTAGACTGCATTAGGAAGTGCTCAGATCAATATCAACTGGAGATTGTTCGTATCAATCTATAAACAGGAAAACAAAACTAAACAGGATTATTAAAACCCCCGTAATTTTTTTAATATAGTGTATTCTCTCTGAATACACTTCTGAAATCTGTATAATTAACCATAGAAGAATAAGAGACTTAAAATTAAATTATTCCCAGGGGGTTGTCTTGTTCAGGTTTTTGGAAATTTTAATGAGCCTTTGTCACTGAATTCCTGAACTGAAGAACTGAAGACTGAACAAGCCTCTGGAGAACTAAAATTCATCAGGGAACCTCCATGCTGCTGAGCATCCATCCTCAGCAGAACAGGAATTAATAGATTCCAGGAGTTTCCAGGCTGCTCAAGAGCTGTGAGCTCACTGATGCAGAAAGAAAACTCTCATACCAGTTAAAGTTAGAAAGTGGTATGTTTATTACAATGGCAGGCACACTCGAGAGAAATCTCTCACAAGGATGTGCAAAGTACACAGGGCTCTTGCCTTCTTTTATCCACAAAAGTCTTACATATTCATATCATTACCCAGTACACCTGTACATATGCATTACCGAATCCCCCCAAGCTCCAATTCGTATTACAATTAGCTCAAAGTCATTTTACTCTTGCACAGTTCCTTCCTTCAAATGTTTCAGTGGGTGCTTGAAATGGGTCAGTGGTCTCCTAATGATGAAGTCAGGGAGTCTTCTTCACCTTCAACTTTTCACCTTTGTCTTGTTGGCAGGTTCTCTGGCCCTTTGGCCACAGTTCAATGTCCCAACCTGGTTCTGGCTGGTTTTGGGGTCCAGGTGCAGTTATGGTTTCTTCACTATAACAATATCCCAACTGTCTATCTTGGCACAACAAAGTCAAGCAAGTGATTTATTGTCTTGGCTCTACTGGCTCAGCTACTTTCTACAGTGCTTTTACTCTAATCATTATACGTATAGCTTCTATCCTTCAGCTAAGCTCTTAACCCTTTGATTTTTGCTCCCCTACTCTTTCCCATGTCTCCAAATCAACAGTAGAAAAGAGTACTTTAACTAGCACGCTCCGTGCCCTGAGTCCTATTGCCTCCTGTAAAGGTGCTTGCATGTTTTCTTTTGTTTGTTTTCTGGTCCAGGATGCTATAGGATTATTTGGGGGAAAATCCTCATCTTCACTATTTTCATGATCACTGTTAAGCAATGGGGGATATAATTTAGGGGTAAGTGAGGGAAGAGATGGCTCAGCTTGTTTCTTTATTGAGGGAGCTGGAGTAGGGATAGGAGTTAGTGATCCCTTTGAATCTTCCTTTTCCTTTGACTTTTCAGGGGGTGGTCTGTATAGGTCAATTAGTTCCTGTTCATGTGCCTCTATTTGATAAACCTTATCAGAACGGGTACAGTGCTGGTTTATTGAGCACAGACTGCAGCATTGCTTAGGATTCCCTCTATTAGCTTTTCTGTCCTTTTCAAGGGCCAATACCAAGGGATCAGAGCGGGGTCTGATGCTGCAATCTCTCTGCCACTCGGGATGATTCCTGAGAGAGAGAAACATATCTGCATATGTCACCTCCTCCCATTTCTGTCCTCTCCTGCAATAAAACCTCATTAAAGTTCCAGCTGGTGGCCATCTGGGACCTTCTCCCGGCTTATAAAGGGGCCATAATTGCATGCAAAATTCGATCAAACTTCACTTATTTTCAGTGTCCTCATCTCCTACTAACTCTTTCCAGTGTGTCAAAACACAGCCTAAAGGTCTAGACTTAGAAATCTCCTTGCTTTGACTAGTACCCATTATCTCCTTCTTCTTGTGTTACCCTGCTTCCACCCAAATTTCTCTCCACACAGCCTCACTGTCCGTTCCCAATCTTCCCCCCCCTCCGCCACACACACACCCAAGTTGCAGGTACTAAATGTGATTTTCCACACACAAACTTTAGAATATTAGTTTCAAAATCAGCTTGTTAGGATGCCTTGATTTACACTGAGGGCATAGCCTTTCATCTCTCAGAGGAACAATACTAACATTTTTCACAAGTCCTGCACTGTGAAAGTAACCACACAGGGTGCTATCCTCTAGAAGCCCCAAAAGCCTCATAACACCAACAAAAACAAGCTATTCCACTTCTCTCTTGAATGACCAGACTGTCTTATGCAGGCTGTTCCCAGTCCAAAGCTACCAATCCCCTGCTCAGGTTCTATATATTCCTTCCAGATGAACCTTGTATGTGATTTCCTCTTTCTATCCAATAGTTCACTGGATGCACAAATTCCCAATGATCCAATCCAAACCACTGAGGGAGGGGGATTCCTTCTATTCTTCTAGCCATGATTTAAAATATCAAACCACCACAATATAACTCTGACAGTCCACAAACATAACCCCTTATATTTTAAATTCCCAAGGGTCAGGAACACACCACTGCAGGATGGAAGTTCCTTTAATTTGTCTTGCCAAACTTACACCATTCTTTCATTCTCTCTCAGCTGGGGTCATTCCCAGTCAAAAGCCAAACAAGAACTAGTTTGGCTTGAGTATATTCCTCCCAAAAATACCCCATTTATTCTACCACCCTCTCAACTTACAGTGGTCCAGTCCCCTTCAATATTCAAAAATCTCCTGGCTCAAGCTGAAACCACCTAGAAAGAGCTGCCTAGACGGCCGGGCTCCTTCAGCTTGGGCTCGAACTTCAACAGCCACTTCTATCAGCAAATTACAGCAGTGCAGCCAACAACACAGCCCGAGTAAACAACACAGGAAACACAGGGCAAAATTACCAGTTTGCTGCATTTATAACTTTTGTCACAAGGTGGCAATCTGACTCAAAAATGCACAATGACCAGTGGTGGAAGGGGACCAGTTAAGCCCGAACACCAAGTGTTACAGGGAATGCCATCCTCCATAAACAGGAATTCCCCACAAGCAACCCAAATCCCAAAGTCAAAATCACTGCTGGGAAGGATAACTCTTCATGAAGGACAAAGTATTCGCCTCTTTTAACACAGCACACAGCATGAGGCAATTTTAAACAGTCATCCCCAATCACTTCACCCCTTCTCCAGCTGTTTCAGTCTCCAAAACTGAAAATGGCATATCCCAGCTCCCACTTGCCTCGTACTAAGTATGTCTCACCAATCACAATCACAGTCACTCACAAAGTCGGAACACAGTCAAAATAACAACAATTAAAATAGCAGCAACAAAAATATCAGCAATAAACAAGGATTTGTCCAGTTCAGCCCCAGAACTGCTAATGGGTCCCCTGACAGAACAAAGCCTTTCACTGGCCACTACACCCTCCTGATGCTTGCAAGCAAAATTGCACAGGCTTGTGCTGGGTGCAGAACGTCTTCAGTGACTTATCAGCAGCCTTTTAGCCACATGTATGTCTTACAGGCTGCCCCAAATAATTTTAAAGATGTTGTTTTGTCTGCAGTCCAGCAACAGGCCTTGTCTGTCCCCATGATGAGCAGCTGGGAGCGAAGGTCCCTCCAGGAAGGTCCTGGCGCCAGAGAAATCCACAGCCAAAATCTTGCAGCCAAAGAGAGGAGTCCTGCCATGGTCACCAAAATGATGCAGAAACAAAACTCACTAACCAGTTAAAGTTAGAAAGTGGTATGTTTATTGTGATGCCGGGCACACCAGGAAGAAATCTCCCACAGGGATGTGCAAAGAACACAGGGCTCCTGCCTTCTTTTATCCACAGAAACCTTACATATTCATGTAATTCTACTACATATGCATTTATACATTATATACATATTACATATACATATGCATTACCTAATCCTGCCTAGCCCAGCTTTGCATTAAAATTAGCTCAAAGTCCTTTTACACTTGCACAGTTCCTTCCTCCAAATGGGTCAGTGGATGTTTGAAATGGATCAGTGGTCTCCTAATGATGAAGTCAGGAAGCCTTCCTCACCTTCAACTTTTCACTTTTCTCTTGTTGCTAGGTTCTTGGGCCCATTGGCCATAGTTCAAGCTCCCAACCTGGTTCTGGCTGGTTTCAGGGCCCAGGTGCAGTTATGGGTTCTTCACTTTAACAATACCCCAACCACCCATCCTGACGCAACAAAGCCATGCAAGTGATTTATCATCTTAACTCTTCTGGTTCAGCTACTAATAATTAACTTTCTACATTGCTTCTACCCTGATCATTATATGTATAATTTCTATTCCGTAGCTAAGCACTTACCCTTTGATTTTTGTTTCACAAAGATGATTCTGTGATAGAAACAAAAACAATCAAGTTGTTGTATCAGGATTCTGTGGCTAGAGTGTGCTTAAAACAGCTTGAAAAACCCCTATTTGCAAAGTTTTCAGTGGTGGATGGAGAAAGGGAGGTCATGCTGCTTTTGATATGGAGAAATGCTGAAACCAGTCAGACTAATTTATACTCTTCCTGTCCTTTCTGGGATGAGGAGCCCCTCAGTCTTCCCTGCTCCGAGCTGGACAAGCCCAGCTCCCTCAGCCTCTCCTCACAGCCAAAGGGCTCCAGCCCCACCTTGGAGGCCCTTCCCTCACCCTGCTCCAGCTGCCAGACATCTTTCCTGCCCTGGGGAACCCAAACCAGGCCCCAGTGACCTGGATAATCCATGTCCTTGATGGTCTGGTGACACAGCCCTGGCCCCTTGTCCCCATGTCAGGCTCTGGGGGTTGATTTATGTCATCCTTGTGGCCCAGGTGGACTGGGGGAAACCCAGGGGGACAGGGGACCCTGCTGGGCATGAACAGCTTTGGACTTCTATGAGGAAATTGTGAGGGGAGGCTGGGGCACAGTGATCAGCAAGAGTCACCTCCTGCAGGCTGAACTGGAGGCACTGCAGGTCAGGGACAGCCACACTGTGTCTGGAATGCTCAGCAGATGCTCAGCTCGGGCAGCTCCTGCATCCCCAGGGCCAGCCCCGCTGCCCAGCACAGCAGCAGAGAGTTGGCCCTGGGGCTCCTCAGGCAGCTGCTGCTGCCCCAGGGACAGGGCAGCCGTTTGCCAGGGCTCCTCTTAACCCCAGGGGCTCCTGCTCTGCTCCTGGCACATGCCAGCTGCCCACAGAGCCTGTGGCAGGGGAACACGTCTGTGCTGGCCTGAGCAGCCATTGCTGCAGCCCCTGCCCTGCTCCCAGAGCCCCGAGCTGGGGCTGCTGCTCTGCAGAGCACGAGGGCTGTGCTGCCCCAGCCCTGGGCTGCCTCTGCTGGGCTCTGCTGCTCAGCCTGGGACACAGAGGCAGCTGATGGTGCTGCCTGCACTGACCCCCTCCCACACAGGGTCTGCTGGGGCCATGCAGGGGCTCAGAGGTGCCTGCCTTGTTCCAGGGCTGCCAGATGGCCTTGGGGCTGCCCTGCATCCTCCTGGGGGAGGTCCCTGAGGCTCAGAGAAGTCAGTTCCCAGACTCCTTTCCCTATGCCTGCTGTGTCCTTGGGGCTGCTGAACTCTCCTTTGCCTGTTTGTTTCCAGATGAGGAACTGTTGGCACCTGGTGGGTTAATGCAATGCTCACTCTTCAAAACTCCCAAGCCTATAAAAACTCTCACTGCTTCTTCTGTAGGAACATGTTAAACATGCTAAAGGAAGAAGAATGGGAGAGTAAGCAGCCCTGTTATGCCCTGGGAGGCCCAGCCCAGCCAGACCTGTTCCAGTCCTCAAGTGTCACAATGGTCTCCATAAGAAGGAAACAACTGAGCCCTAGTGTTGCAGGGGCACATGAGGGGCAGCCACCAGCTACCAAGGCCAGCCAGACTTGACTGTATTGGCAGATTTTGTCTGTGAACAATCTCCAGACACATGGAATTTTAGAGGCAGAATCCCAATTTCAGGCATAAACATCTAGAGGAGAAGGAATATTCTTCCCATCGGAAGGAAAGCACAGAGCCCAAGAGTCTCAAAGGCCGAAGAGGAAAGAAGTGGCTCCTGGGAGGCCAAGCCAGCCAGACTTGTTTGTCCTGGCAGGAATCCTTGGATCCCCAGATTGGGATGCAGAATCCCAGTTTTGACTGTGGGCACCTTGACGAGAAGGACAGTTCTTTTCCATTGGAAGGAAAGCACTGAGTTCGAGTGTTCCAGAAGCAGGTGAGAGGCAGTCCCCAAGAGGCCAAGGGCAGCCAGACCTCTCAGTCCTAGCAGCTTTCACTTGGGAACAATCCTTGGATACAGGGAATTGTGGAGGTAGAATCTCAGTTTTAGTTGTGGGCCCCTGATCACGAAGGAGAGCTCTTTTCATTAGGAAGGAAAGCACAGAGCCCCAGTGTTTCAAAGGCAGATGAGAGCCAGCCCCAGGAAGTAAAGGACAGCCAGATTGTCAATTATGGCAGTTTTCGTGTGAGAGCTGTCTTTGGATATAGAGAATTCTGGAGATGGATTCCAAATTTTGGCCTTGGACATCTGGATGAAAATGGGATTCTTTTCCATAGCAAAGAAAAGCACATGGTCCCAGCGTTTCAAAGGCAGATGAGAGGTGGCCCCTGGGTGGCCAAACCAGTCAGATCTGTTTGTCTTGGCAGATTTCATCTGGAAACAATCTTTGCATATAAGGAAATTTGCAGAAGGAATCCCAATTTTGGCCATGGGCACCTGGAGGAGAAGGAGAGTTCTTTCCCACAGGAAGAAAAGCACAGAGCCCCAGTCCTTCCAGGGCAGATAGCAGCAGCCCTTGACATGCCAAGGTCAGTCAGATCTGTCAGGTGGCCCCAGGAGGCCCAGACAGCCAGACCTGTTCTGCATTCCCTTGGTTCCATGAGACCCCACAGTGTCACAGTGTTCTCCTTGATTCCATGAGTTCCTGTAGTGTCACAATATTCTCCTTGTCACAATATTCTCCTTGCTTCTGTAGTGTCAAAAAGGTCTCTTGCTTCCATAAGGTCTGGCAGTGTCACCATGGTCCCTGGGCTCTATGTGGCCCTGCTGTGTCACAGTGGTTCTGGTGAAAATGGTTCTCTTCTCCTTGGTTCTACAGGCCCCACAGCTTCATCACTGGCCCTTGGTTCCATAAGGGTCCTGAGTATCACAATGGTCTTCCTGATTTCATGAGGCACCAGAGTGTCACAATGGTCTCTTTGGTTCCATGAGGTTCTGCAGTGTCTCCATGGTGTCCCTGAACCGGCATTGTCACAACTGACCCATGGTTCCATGAGGTTCTGCAGTGTCACCATGGTCGCTGTCAGAGGCTCGATGAGATCAATGTCCCAGACACCTCGGGATGAGCTGTCAATCAGTCACACAGTGGGCTGGTGCTGACCCAGGCTCTGATTGCCCGAGGAATCACAAGTCCCACCTGGGAGGAGGCCCAAAAAGGCCCAGGGGCTCAAAACATGGAGCAGGTGCTCAGCCCATGGTCCGTACCCTGCCTTCTCCTGGGGTCTGTGTCTCACCCACACTGGAACCCGAGGAGTTGGTAGCCATATGTGTGTTTTTCTATAGAGCTTCTGTCTTTCTGTTTCTCTCTCTTTTCTCTCCTTCTAATGCTCTTTATATGGAACAGTTTTGGGTACCTCAAAAACTGAAGTGTTTAAAGGTTTCTAGGTTAAATAGGCTAAGTTAATGAACTTCCAGATAAGTGTTTTATGTTGAATTGGATGTTGTATTAAAGCCTTTTCCAAAATTCTTTGATTTTCTATACGTTGCCAGTAATATTTTGGTGTCATTTTTACCTCTTGAGAATATCTGGTTGGTGTTTCTCCTGTGCACCAAACTTGAGTAAAGGAATCTTTGAGCACCCCCAGCATTTCAGTGGTCTGGGGTGATACAGTCCCACAGGCTCACAATGGCCTCTTGTTGCCATGAGGCCCCTCAGTGTCACACAGGTTGATGCCATTTGTTCTTGCTGCCCCTCACATCCCCCTGCCCCAGGAACAGCCCCGAGCCACCCAGGAGGGACAGGCCCTGCTGTGCCAGGCCTGAGCTCAGGCCTTGGCCTTTCTGCTGCCTCCAACCAGCCCAGCCCTTGCTCAGCATTGCAGTTCTCTGCTCACAGCCTTTGGCTCTTACAATCCTGGCCTCAAGGATCTGCTCTCACCAGTCCCTGGGCAGCCTTTGGCAGTGCCTGCCCTCAGTAGCGCAGTGATGCCCCAAAGGACTTGGAGTTTTGCTTCTGACTCCTTGAGCAGCTTTTTCAACCTTCTCTCAGTGCCTGAGGGTCCTGGACTCAGCCCCAATCCACCCTGGTGGTCATTATAATAAAGAAAGCCAGCAGGAGTTCTTTGTCTTCTTTAAATTGTCATCGAGTCTTCAGGGCTTGTGCACCTCACTGGAGTCACTTTGGAGTTCTGTTAAGGAGGAAGATTTCAAAGTGCATCTCATGACTTTCTTTTCGTCAAGGGGATATTTTTTCTTTTTCATTTCAGAGAGAAACTGATAGAAGCGTTCCGCAGGTGATCTTGGTGCTGAATGCCTCATTAGAAGGTCCAGGAACAGAGAAGATTGAGCCCCTTGCGGGCTTACCCAGTTTGGACAACCTGCTCCTCACCCCTAACCCCACCAAGTCATGAAATCTCCCACCTGGGAGTGACAACCAAACATATAAAAAAAACCTCATAAATTTCTCTTTATAAAAAAATTGGTATTAAGTAATAAAACTGTATTTTTCTGAGATATAATATTACTATTCTATACATTCTAAACTAATTTTTATAATTATATTAATGATCTTTACATTATTAGCAACCAAATAAAATATTGGTCATTGTTTCTAACTAACAGAATTCCCTTAATTAATAATTAAGCTCTATTGGTTATTGATTTCTCCCTCTTTAAGATAATTCCTAACATTTGTTATCATTTTATCATCTTTATTATCAACTTTTTCTCAGACAGGGTCAAGGTGAGAACTTCAGGGTCTAGGGTGACATTTCTGGCACACATTCGGAGCAGTTTTGGGTCTGGTGAATGAATTTAGCAGGAAGTCTCAGGGCATCTGTGGGGTTGGAAGCATTCAGGGGATATTTGGATGCTCTTGGGGGCTGTCCTGAATGGGCGCTGAGAGGGCACTAAGGGATCCTGGAGAGTCTGGGGAACACTAACGGGGCAAGTGGGGGGATACCGGGGGTTCTGTGGAGCGCAGGGCATGACGGGCGTCGTAGTCCCAGCTCCAATGGGGCTCCGTCAGGCCGCAGGGCATGATGGGAGTTAGAGGCAGAAAGGAAAGATGGAGCCGACACCAAGCACCACCCCCAAAGCACCAATCCCTGGCACTGAACCTCCTTGGTGGCACCTTGGGCTGGCACACACCTGAGAGATGTGTCTCTTTTCAGTGGGGAAAATTAGGAGTTTTAGATTGTTTTAAGAAATAAAAAAATAAAACTTCACTTTCCCTGAGTGTAGCAGCTCTCCAAGCAAAGCAGGTCCCAGGTGAATGAGGACAGACAGGATGAGGCTGGGAAATGTGGAGCAAGGTTGTCCACACTGGGTCAGACCTCAAGGCACAGCTTCTCTGAGCAGGCCAGACTTGAGGAGAGACCCTGCATCAATATCTATCACTGAATGCTGCAGTCACATCTGCTCCAAAGAGAACAGGAATAAAATACATCCTTTAAAATGGGAATCTGTATTTCTCAGAAGCTCCTTGAAATGTTTCTCCATAACTATCATAGGAAGTGTTCCTAATGAATTGTACAAGACCAGAGGGAAATCAAGGCACAGCCATGGTGTCTTAGGAAACCTCTCAAGAACTCCAAGTGAGAATCAAACTCCAAAGTTTCTTCAAGTTTTAATGGGTCCCAGGGAGGAACATGAGTGAGAAAGTGTCCCCAAGCCTCAATCAGAGCAGAGAACTGGAGGCAGAGATGACAGGTGGGGACAAAGAGAAGGTCCTGCTAGCCACAAGATTCCTTATCCTTTGCAGTCCCAAGGGTTGGATGACAGAAGTGGTGGTGATGGGTGTGGAGACAAAGTGTGATTGATTGTCAGCCATGAAGGTTCTTGATTTTCATATTTATTCAGAGTGCATGAGAAGGTGCAGGGGGGGTCAATATCAATTGGACATTGCTGTTATCAATCTATAGATACGCAAAAGTAAACTTATCAGGACAAAACACTTCTCTCTGCAATGCTTTCAATATAATATACAGTACATTCACTTTGAATTCACTTCTGAAATCTACCTAATTAACCACAAAATAATTGAAAATTTAAATTATTCCCGGGGGCATTTATTGTTTGAATGTTTTGAAGAAATGTTTATGAGCCTTTGTCACTGAATTCCCAAACTGAAGAGCTCAAGAAAGAAGAGTTCAATTTTGTTGTGGATTTAGCCTTGGCCAAATTGCCAGTGCATCCACTAGAATTATTGACTCATTTACTGCTGTGAGATAGGATTAGGAGGAAGGCAAATCAGGCTCAAACTTTAAAGGGTAAAAGGAATGCATGAGAAAAAACACACCTCAGAATAAAACTTTCAGAACACTACTCTTCCTCCCACAAATTCTTTTCTTTCATACTCATAACATACAGAAATAGATCAGTCAGTTTACCATCTCTAAAAATAGCTATTCACCAATTTCCTTGGGTGAGAACTTCAATCTATGGAGATTTCTCTGCAAGAAAAGTTTTCTCCTGGCCTCTATGTCACAGTGAATCAGCCATTCAGGAGAATGTAAATGGGATCACTGTGTAGAAATCCCTTCCTTGACTTACAATTATCCCAAAACTAATTGTGAGGACGATATCAACTTATGGGGCACACTTTAAAGATTATAATAGTTCAAACAAAAGCTCTCTTCAACTTTGAAAACAGAGTTCTTTCTTCTTCTCTTCCCTGTGGGACAGGAGGGATCTTCATCTCTGTCCTCTCTATTCAAATTTCTCATGGGATCACAGCCATTTCAACATCTTTCTTTAGCACAAATGCCTCTGCTCAAGTCTACAGTTAAACCATTTCATCCACGCCATAATGCATTTTCTATGAGCTATAGGGAAACAAGAGTCTCTTCTCCACAGCTTAAAAAAAGGGAAATTTCAGCCCATGACTCACCTCCTTCTGTCGTCTGAGATCTGATTCTTCCTTTTATCTGACCTCGATGTTTTCATGCTGTTTCTGTGCCTTTCTTCATCTTGGTCCTCTTCTTTCACTCAGGAGAGAGAACAAAGTGTCTGCAAGTCACATTCTGGGCAGTGAAAGAGTTCATCTATTGCCCAGGCCTGCAGATGGTCAAGTGATCTCTCCTGGGCCACACCCCAGAGCTATTTTACTATGGAAACTTTTTCGGTGGCTGCGCTGGGAGCCTGGGCCAGGATAGCAGGGGCCCAGGACAGAAGAGCAGGGGCTGCTCTGGGAGGGGGCCAGGATCTCAACAGCCAGGCTAGAACTCAGAGGCTGCACCCATGGGCCGATGGCTCCCCATCCCCTTTGCCCGGTGGTTTCTGGAAAAACTCATCAGGGGCAGCATTCCAGCCACACCATGGGCCAGTCTGGCCACTCTGGGGGGAGGGGGAAGCAGACAGGATCTCAGCAGCTGATGGCCCTGCCTAGCAATCCCCCTCCCACAAGTTACTCAAAATTTGGAAGAGGACTGTTATGAATGATGTTCTATTTGTCCAATTAATCAAACAACAAGGTTAAGTTTAGCAGCAATTTTTTTAATAGCAGCAATTGTATATAAATGGATACAATCGAAGTATATCAAATACATATATTTGAGTTTATACAAAATTTGACAGTGAATAATTTAGTATAATTGAGGTTTGAATAAAGCATAAGCAAAACTGACCAGGGGTACACTGACTGGGGGTACAGGTAGGGGCTCGCCCTTCCTCCCATATCAAAGCAATCGAGCTAAAAATCTTACCTACATACTGTATATTAATACATATTAATACAGAATGTTCTGGAAAGCTCCTCCAAGTTTCTATTCCTAAAATCTATGTCACTATGTTACGTTGGCATGCTCTACTAGTAGTTAGGGGTGTCTCATCCTTTCTGGGGTCTTATTTCCGATGAGTGCTCTGGGTCTTCCTTGTGTTCGCTGAGTGACCTTGCAGGTAGCGCAAGAGCACTAAGCTTTGGGTTCTGTAACAAAGAATGTGTTCCCACAACAAACCTTACTTCAGTGTCCAATGCCTGGAATCATCACAGTTTGGCCTTTTCCAAGGTCAAAAATTGTTATTTCTAGCTGCTGTTATCAAAGCTACATCCTTCTTCTAATACTCCCACTGAACATCTGGAGGATTTCATCTGCTTTGTTTAACCATTTTCTTTTTTTTTTTTTCTTTTTTCTTTATAACAATTGAATACAATTTTCTATTGATATGAAGCAACAATTTTGTTAATATAGTTACAATTTAGTTAGCACGAATCACATTTATCATGTGACAGAAACAGAAGAAATAGAAGACGCAGAGAGAAAGACAAAAAAGATGCACCCACACACAGCTACCAACTCCTGGATTCCAGTGGCGTTCAGACAGAAATTCCAAGAGGAGGTAGGGTCAAGATATGTGCTTGCCTAGTGGTCAGCCTTAAATTCTTTTTAGTCCTTCTGGATCATTTACTACGTGGGACTTTTGGTCATTTGGTCACTCAAGAGCTGGGCTGGGGCTCCAGGGTTGGGTGTGGAGCATTTCCTTTGGTGTTACACAGACCCCAGGAGAAGGCAGGGTACGGATCATGGACTGAGTCCGTGCTCTGTGTTTTGAGCCCCTGGGCCCTTGTGGGCCTCCCCCCAGGTGGGACTTGTGATTGCTGGGGCAATCAGAGCCTGGGTCAGCACCAACCCACTGTGTCACTGATTGACAGCTCATCCCGAGGTGTCTGGGACATTGATCTCATCCAGCCTCTGACAGTGACCATGGTGACACTGCGGAACCTCATGGAACCATGGTTCTGTTGTGACAGTGCAGATCCAAGGACACCATGGTGACACTGCAGAACCACATGGAACCATGGGTCAGTTGTGACAAGGATGGCAGCAGATCCAAAGACACCATGGAGACACTATGGAGCCTCATGGAACCAAAGAGACCATTGTCACTCTTGTGCGTCATGGATTCTGGGGGAAAGTTGTGGGACTCAGGACCCCTATGGAACCAATGGTCAAGGATGAAGCTGTGGGGCCTGTAGAACCAAGGAACCATTGTGGCACTGAAACAAGGAGAATTAAAATTAAAGAGTTAAGGGTAAAAATACAGAGGATGCTTTAACTAGAAGGCAGGTGTCACGATCCACTCAACTTGACCGGGAGTCG